>JANHFQ010002924.1:3690-14930 GCA_032468035.1 Aparallactus werneri
AACAACAAAGGTGAAGGCAAATACTGAAAAGAAACAATTGAAAACCAATTTGTTAATTGAAAGAACAAGCCAATAAGCTGGGACAATGGGAAATGTAGGCAAACCCCACTCAGGCAGAGCACAGTGGGAAATGTAGGCTGCAGCAACAGAGTGCACTGCATATGTCACCATTTGAACACGAGCGGTGGTTCACACTAGCTGAAGTTTTTAGCGGGGGTTAGGACAGAGCTCATTCAAGTAAGGACTCTTCCTGCACCACCTCTTCATCTCCCCATAGCCTTACTGCTGCCTCCGGGGGCTCCTGGAGTGCTCCTGAGCCAGGTGGCCAATCCACCTTCCCCGTGGCCTTACAGCTGCCTCCAAGGGCTCCTGGAGCGCCCCTGAGCCAGCCGATTCACCACTGCCGCCTCCTCCTCCCCCATGGCCTTACTGCTGCCTCCGGGGGTTCCCAGAGTGCTCTTGAGCCAGGGGGCTGATCCTCCTCCTCCATAGCCATCACCTCTTCCTCCCCCTGTGGTTGTACCACTGCCTCCGGCGGCTGCCATAGCACCCCCGAGCCAGGCATTTGATCCTCCTCCTCCGCCACCACTGCCTCTACCTCCCTCTGCTGCCTCCAGGAGATCCCAGAGTGCCCCCAAGCCAGGTGGCCAATCCTCCTCCACCACCATCTCTTCCTCCCCCGTGGCCTTACCACTGCCTCTGGGGGCTCTCTGAGTGCCCCTGAGCCAGGCAGCCAATCCTCCTCCTCTGCCACTTCCTCCCCCTATAGCCTTACCACTGCCTCTGGGGGCTCCCGGAACACCCCCAAGCCAGGTGGCTGATCCTCCTCCTCCTCCTCCTCCACATCTCTTCCTCCTCCTGCAGCCTTACCTCTGCCTCCGGGGGCTCCTGGAGCACCCCCAAGACAGGGGGTCGATTCTCCTCCTCCACCACCACCTGTTCCTTCTCCCCATGCCTTACCACTACCTCTGGGGGCTCCCAGAGTACCCCCAAGCCAGGCGGCTGATCCTCCTCCTCTGCCACTGCCTCTTCCTCCCCCCATGGCCTTATCGCTGCCTCCGGGGGGGTGCTGGAGCACTCCTGAGCCAGGCGGCCGATCTTCCTCTGCCATATCCTTTGTTAAAAAAAAACAGGCAAGGCCAGGTAATCAGCTAGTTCAATATATAAGAAACAGCAGCGAGTGTCCCATTTGTTGTGAAAAGGATAAAAAATTGGGGGAAGAATCAATTAATCAGTGACTACAGGCAAACTTCTCAAACTGACTAAAAAACTATTAAGACTACCCATTTGAGACATTTTTTGGAAATGAGCATGTTTGTATCTTATGGGAATTTAAGATCCAAACAGATACAGTACAACAGTTATTTTAAAGAAGAAAGCCTGGTATATTGATATTGTTGTACCAGGTAATGCTAGGATTGAAGAAAAGCAAATGAGAAAAATATAAAATTCCAAGATTTTCACATCAAAGTTGAACATGCAACATGTATGGAAAAAGAAATCCATTGTTCTACACTTGTGATTGGAGCCCTCAAAGTGATAGCTAATAAATATCAATATATAATATTGATATCTGGAAATATTGAGTTTCAGACTTGAACACTAATTTCTATAAAAGGTGAGAAAAGGTTAAAGTTGTTCAGGTAAATATTTAAATTGCAGGAATTAGAATTCAGGAAATTAACTCTTTGGAGATGGTGAGTAAAGAGAAGCAGAGGTTATGGAGAAAAACAGGCAGAAAATCAAACAGAGAAAATCAAAATATTTATTGACACCTTTAAAGACTTACAGGACTTGGTAACCTTTGGAACTACCTACTGACATTTGTTCTTGCCAATACATTAAGCACTAGAAGAGCAGCTCCACCATTAGCATTTCTACCCCTAAGTACTTGTAGGTACTTAGCATTTAGTAATTAGCATTTCTACCCCTAAGTACTTGTAGGTACTACAGAATCAAGTCTACTCTGACATTGCTCTTCTGGAACAGAATTTTCTCAGAGATTAGGTTGAACATCTTACCAAGTAGGGACTCCATTCTCCAGAGTGGAGGGTGCAACAAATTTAATAGGATTAGTTGACAGAAGCAAAGTACCCAGTGGATCTGCTGGGGCTGAGGGGCTGAAGATCTACAGAAGCTAAGGACCAAGAAGAACAAATAGGAGACATAGCCATGAATATGGAAGACAGGAAAAGAGAGTAAGGGAAATATGAACCTCTGTGCAAACTAGTTACAGGGAGCATATTTGCCAAAGCAGCAGTGACTGATGGGCTGTTAAAGTATGTGCTGTGTTTTGGAAAGGTATTGCATTCTCGAGGACAATGTTCAACCTACTGTGTGAAGAAGATAAATCAATGGACTGGGAGATTCACCCAGTAAATTTAATAGCTTAGTGCTGTTTAAAATGCCTATTGTAGTTTATCTACAGTAGTTTATATGTCTGCCTGCTGTTTCTTAATGATATAAGCAAAAATTCAACAGCAGAGGTAGAATTCCCTCCCACCCTTATTGGATGTCCTGGAAAGGAAGTAAATCACTCTGTAGAGTCCTGTTACTGGTGGAAAATTTGGCAGTAGGCTTTTTAATAGTAGCTGCTGGGAATCCAGGTTGAGCAATTGGTTCTCAAATTCTGCACTGGCTTTTGTGTCACCAAACAACCTAAAACTCAGAGCACAATTTTCTTTGAGGCTGTAGATGCATATTTTCTTATCTGTTCTCCGTAGTGAAACAAAAATCCATCTCTGTTTTATAAAGAGGATTTATAAATGAGGAGCAAGGCTAGCAATGCACAAATAAAGGAATAAATAAATAGGTTTTCAAAGAAAAAAAGGGAAACACTTACTTTCATAACTACTCACTAGAACCTCTCAATAGGCCCAGAAAGAATTGGACTTCCCCCCCTCCATTCTTTGGAAAATTAGATGTTATTCTCTCTGTTCCTGGTTCAAAGGTGAAATAACCAGTGTGGACAGTGTCTTTGGAAAAGGTAGGTAAAATTATATGCTTTGAAGATTACAAGAGAAACTGGTATGGGTTGAGTATCACTTCCTTTGTAACACAAATGGAGCAGCATGCTGCTATTTTCTGGGCTTGTTACAATTCCCTATCAAGAAATTCGGGTGCCAAATGTGCAAGAACAAAGGCAACATTTTAGGTTTTGGAAAAGGCTGTGGAGTTCGACATGCCTGCCCTTTAAAATGCAATGCTCAGTAAAGTGTGTGCAAGACTGGCAATAATAGGCTTTGCTTTCTGTCTTCTATTCTATCAGGTTGATGATTTATTGCTCAGTGCCAAGTTGAAGATGAGAATGCCAAACTCTTTGCTTCTGTTACTCAGTCTGTCCTTATTTAGCTAGCGAAGCTTGGGCCAGGCATCAATATTCACCCCTGTACTTCTCTGTTTTTATATCAAAAGATAAAAGAACTGTTGGAACTTGATGTGGGAGAACTTTGAGTTGGGAAGACAGGTAACATTTTATTCATTCCTTACATCTATATTTGCCTTTTTCTCCAAAGTCCTTATGTCAGTGAATATGGGAGATGCTTTATCACTGAGCAACTCACACACATTGAGACCCAAATGTTGCTCAATGGGACAAGCTCCCGTTACTTGCCCCAGCAACTCCTCATCTAGCAGTTCAAAAGCATGCACATGCGAGCAGATAAATAGGTACTATTTTGGTGGGAAGTTAATAGTGTTCCGTACACCTCAGGGTACAGTCATGCCACATGACTATGGAAATATTTTTGGACAATGCTGGCTTCCTCAGCTAACACACACACATACACACACACACACACACACACACACACACACACACACACACAAATTGAGGTATGGCAATAATGGTTCACTTTCTTAAAACAATATATATATTGTTTATATATATAAGGTAAAGGTAAAGGTTCCCTCGCACATACATGCTAGTAGTTTCCGACTCTAGGGGGCGGTGCTCATTTCCATTTCAAAGCCAAAGAGCCAGCGTTGTCCAAAGATATCTCTGTGGTCATGTGGCCTCATGACTAAACACCAAAGGTGCACAGAGCACTGTTACCTTCCCACCAAAGGTGGTCCATATTTTTCTACTTGCATTTTTTTTACATGCTTTCAAACTGCTAGGTTGGCAGAAAATAATGGATTAAGGCATAGACAATTCACTAATTCAGTACCTGGTTAAAAGCCGGATTCCAGACAATCACATCTTCATCAATCCATAATTCCTTCCCTTTTGGAGCTTGTAGATCCAGCTTTCCAATTTTAATTTTATTTAAAGATCTGTTTGGAAAAGTCACCAAGTTGATGATGTCGAATCCACCCGTTGCTTCTCCTTTCTCATTCAGGAACACTCTCTCCCCAGCTGAAATGTTAAAAGAAATGCCTTGAAGAAATGAATGGAGCTACTTGAAAGCAAAGAGGGCCAATTGAAAGCAATACAATAGAGAAGAGATCATTATAATTAAGTTTCATTCACTGATTCTTAGCATTTCTATAACTATTATTAAATATCTATGCTTAGAAATTTGATAATTGATCTTACACGAAAATATATGTCTACTCTATTATTAGTTTAATATTATTTTAAGGAAAAGTAAGAATGAATTGAAACAGAATGAAAATAGGCTTTTGGCATTGTGTAGCTTAAGTTATGATTTGGGTTCCTGACTTAAACAACTAATTTAAGATATCTAATATCTTAAATTATATTCATATCTAATCCGTCCACATTGTTGGAAAGCTGTTCTAAAGTTTAAGATCTGACTAATTTCTTTAGCAAAATGTTAGAATCTGAGACTCCCGCGTTCTTTGAGAGGTAAATGAGATGTGGAGATTGTGGCAAATAATTGTTTGTTTCACACTATGGACACCACATGTAAAAGGATCACTGTTATTTCATTCCGCTAAAACACTTATAGAAACAGAAAGTTCAGTTTGTCAGACAGGAACATTTCATCAGCCACACAGAAAGTTCTTGAAGAATGGATGATTTTTGGAGGAAGCAATGATAGAGAATCTCAATTATCATTTTAACTATCTCTTAATATGCAAGATAGGGTGATTTAATAAATAACTCCTAAAAACTTCCAAACCATAACTTATAGACTTTTTTTCTGTATTTATTTTAAACAGACAAGTATAATAGGATTAGAAGGAACTTTGGAGGTCTAATCAAATACCGTCCTCTTGCCATTTCCCTATGCCATTTCAGACCAATATTTACCCTTCTCTTTATAAAAATCTCCAATGTTACAGCATCCACAACTTCTATGAACACTAATTCTTGTTCCACTAATTAATTGTTAATTGTTCTTACAATCAGGAAATTCTTCCTTATTTCTACATTGTTACTCATCCTTGCTTCCACATGCAGAAAATATTAAAACTTTCCAAATTGGATTCAGAGATAATTTTATTTTAAACTGCACATTTTTTTTTTAAAAAGTGTCTAATGCAGAGAGAATACCTGCCAAGCCTGTAGCTGTTGAAGTTCAGATTTTTTTCTATTGTACCGTAATGTGTACAGAGCCTGCAAAGCATGAGCCACAGCATAAACAGCATTGTAGACACTGTAGCTTTGGCCAGTCATCTCCATTTCAAACAGAGGCCCAGGAAGATCCTCCAGCTTCATCTCCCCAGTGCACTGCCTACTGTGTGTTTCTTTTAAGTCTGGTTTTGGAAATGAACAATCAAATGACTGTTCCCAAATACCTTGTCGAAAGTGATCTCTGTAGTCTGAAAAAGGTTTTATGGCCTGAATAAATTCTCTGAAACGCACAACTGCTCTTGAGTGAACAGTGAAGGAAATAGCCCCATTGAACATCTTGAGATCCGATGTGATTTGAAGGCTTGATAGAATAAAATCAATCTGTGCTGTCATGATCCACACCTTTCTAAATAATGCAGTTCCCTTGCTTTCAGGATCCAAAAGAAACACTACAAATCTTAGCCACATAACTGTCCAGGGCTTTCCATAGACGAGAAACACACTTGCGTTGCTGTTCATCATATTAATGAAAGTGTTTGAGATTGTTACATAAAAATCGGCTAAGGCTTCCAAGTGGATTCGTTGATTAAGCCTTTCTATAAATGATGAACAGATTCCGTTCTCTGAAAGTAAGGGCTGCATTTTCTGTAGGAAATTTTCTCCATTGTTGTTATCTACAGAAAATATTCCAATCCATGTCCACCCGAAATGATGAAGCAGTTGGATAATCCCAATGAACTGATGTTCCATTTTGGGAATCATGCAATAAAGTGAAGAGAGCTTACTGGTCTGAAATGCCTCATGGGCTAATGAGCCGTATGTCAGCTAAAAGAAAGTAAAATTCTGTTGAGTCTTTTGATCAAATTTAATTTTCCTATCTTGTTTTCATATAAAATATATCTAAGGAATATTTTCCCCTAGCAATCAAATTTGTTGGAAATATTTCAAATACACTCTCTGCTATGGCATGACACCTGATATTCTCTTTCTGTAACTGGCATTGTAGTTTAAGAAAAGACAGCTAAGTAGACTATAAGCAACACAAAACCTCTTAGCAACACATTAAGCTTAATATTTGATGCCCATTAATTATTGCATAACAGCAATAAGAAGAAGAATTTTCTTCTCAACAGCTTCAGAACTTACTTGTGGAATCTTGAAGAAATTTATAATTTCAGCTATATACAATGACGCGGCAAAATCCAATCCCCCAATAATAGCCATGAGATTCTTCTGGCTATCACATTTGTAGTTAGGGACAAATTCCTGGGATTTGAAAAGCAGGTCCAGAGTGGTGCGATAGGTCATCCTTGCATTGAGATAACTGTCATAGATGTGGAACCCAAGAGTGACATTAGGTAAGATCTGGGAGTCCTGATTGATCTCCTTCACAGCAAAAGCCAAGGCAAGGATGTGCTGGTAGAATTTGATTAATACCCTGCAAATGATTTAAATACCCCAGTTGAAAAAGGAAGTTGAACATTCTCATTACGTGGCATCATTTCTATGTGAATAACGAATATTTATTTCTCTGATGAAAGTAGGAAATGGATTTTCTAAAACACTGAATAATTTATACAATGTTCAAATTTGCTTTTTCTACAGTATTCACGTGATTTGCAACAAATAAATGCTATAAGAATTAAAAATAGTGCTTTTTTCATGGTACCACATTTATTTTCTAATACATTTTTTCACAAAATAAAGTACAAACAATTGCAGCTTGTATCAGACATTTATTGTATGTATGTTTTCTTATATCAGAGAAGGCAGATGTTTCTTTTTTAAAAACGAAAATATTCCCTTAGGCTTACTAGATGTTCTTCAAAAGATGTTATGCTCCAACATTTCATACATTATATGATAGTTTACCATAAAGTCAAGAAACTTGACTATATCAAGAAACATTTGAAAGACAGAGAGGCATAGATTAGATATAAACCCTACATTTATTCTGAAAAGTTTTCTATTATAAGCAATTTTGGGATAATTCATTAAGATTACAAAAAAATAATAATCTTACATTGCTGTATCAAAAGATGTTATAGAAGGATTTTCCTTAAAATTAGTTTGAAAATGGTTGCAAAAGATGTGGGATGCCATCCCACCAATGACGAGGTCCCCAGGTTGGTACCACTCATGTGGAACAAGGAAAGCATCACTTGCAGGGCAGCTCAGAGTCACGACTTTGTCTACCAGAAAAATCAGGAGGAGCAACATCTTCATTCTTGACAATGTCTCTCTTGCATCCTCTCCTATCCTACCCCAGATGAATTTTTTATTATTTGTTCAATGGTTAATCCAGTGATTAATTCAAGGTTAATATCTGAAAATGCACCTAATCCAGGAAATCCACCATTGTGTATTTGAAGATCCAGGAGAGTGGGATTTGGTTTGTTGAATAGCATCAGAGTTTGAAGAGATATTTTTACAGAGGAGAATAGAGGGAGGAAACCTGTAGCAATGACTCTGACACACAGCTACTATTATCCTAGTGACAATCCCCTGGGGGTCTAGGTACATTGATTGTGGTTGAATTGAAATAGCCTTCTGTGCAGTCTTTGATGTGTTTGCCTAGCGAAGAAAATATGGTGATTCCTGTAGGAGATAATTACTTTGTTTCTGATGAAAGAATATGTGTCTGATTTTGAAATGCTTTTTTAAATGCACAGTTGCTAATAAACTGCATAGAGGGGAATTTGCAAAACCCAATACACTTGATTTTTTGAGTTTATTTTATTTTTTACAATGAATAATAAATTCGTCATTTCCCCATTCACTATTACTTTAACATTTTCTTTAGTATATATTGTCTCAATCATTAAACAATGTTTTCACCAAACTTCATCATTTTCATTTGTGTTAAAATAAATTGTCAATTTATGTTATCAAATGCCTTCTGTGTATCCAGAAAAATCAGTGCCATCTGAATCTACTTCACAGTATACCAGGGTTCTCAAAAACATCCTCATATTTTCTCTAATCTGTCTCTTAGGTAGGAATCCATTTTGGTCTCTATGTATAAATTTTACTAACAGCCTCTTTCGTCGTAATATAGGTCTATATTTTTTTTATCGGCAGCAGATGTTTTCCATGGTTTCCTTCCAGATGTCCCTAGAAGAGAAGGGATACTTCTACTATTTCCCCGATGTTAGTTTGGGTGACATTTTTTTTCTTAAGCTGGCCATGAGGAGGCCGTCTACTTTTTATTCTTTTTGGAATTGATCAGGTGTCAGCAGCCTTAGATGTTACTTTACGTTTCAAACCTCTTGGTGGATCAATTCCAGCACAGAGTTTAACTCCATAGTAAAATATGTGGTCATATAATACCTCACAATTTCTAAAAAGAAGAAAGTAGTTCTAATGTTGTTTATTTATTTTTCATTCATTCTTTCTTACTCTTTCTTTCTTTCTTTCTTTCTTTCTTTCTCTTCCTTCCTTCCTTCCTTCCTTCCTTACTTCCTTTTTTTCTTTTATTTTTCTCACTCTCCTATGTCTTTCTCCCTCATATTATTGGATTTCATTTTACTACTATTGCCGAACACAACAGAACTAAAAATTCTACAAACTAAAATGCACAATGTATGAATTAGATATAGAGACCTGTTTGAGGGAGTGGATAAACTAATATTTTCAATTGATTTTATTTGAACGATATACTTAAGGTAGGAGAAGTTTAGGAAATAGAGCTCAAGCAAATTATGGAAACAGTTGTAGAGGATACTTCTGGAGAGGACTTTGTGGCCAAGAGGTTGAACTGGTTGGATCATTAAATAACAATTCTAGAAATCATTCATAATATTTTTTTCTTTGATCCTTTCTTTGAAGTCTTTGTTCCTCGTTTTAATTTTCTCCATTAGAACAGAGACTATTTCTGTGCTGCTGTGAGAATAATTAAGGAGATCAGTAGTACATTCGGCGCAAGGTTAGATAGACATGTAGTTAAATCTGGAACATATAAGGAAGCCAGTCATGTGTCATGTGTAAGGGAGCAAAATGTCAGGAAGAGCTAATTTTCAGAGTAGCTAAGTACCAATTAAAGAACAAAATCCCAAGAAGAATTCCAATAGGGAAAAGATGTCTCTCTTCCACCTTCTCCTATCCTACCCCAGAGGGAAGTTTGTATAATTCCAATGGTTAATCCAAGTGGTTAATTCAAGATTTATGTCTGAGAATGGATCCAATCATCATCTTCAATATCAACAGGGTTTGAACACATCTTCTAACCTAGGAGGACAGAGGGAGGCAACTTCTAGCAATGGCTCTGACACAACCATTACTTTCCTTCTTCTCATCATCCTGGGGGTCAAAGCTTTCCATGATTAGCAACAAATATCTACTATATTACATAAAGGTAGTACTATTTTATGGTACTGCATTTATTTTCTAACATTTTCTCAATAAAGAGTATGAATAAATCGAGCAGATATCAGCTATTTATTGTAAGGATATGTTTTATTAAGACTGGCATTACAGAACTTTTAAGGTCACTAAATGTTAAACCTTAAGCTCACCAAATATTCTTCAAAAGCTTCCTTGCACCAAAGTTTCACACTTTATCATCAAGTAAAGAAAACTGTTTATTCTCCCATAACAAGAAATATTTCATAAAAATTGTAAAAGATGTGGGGCACTATGACACCAATGACAAGGTTACCAGGTTGGTGCCACTCATGAGGAATGAGGAAACTATCCATGGCTGGTGTATAAATGCTTTTTGAAATGCACAATGGCTAATAAAATGTAGAGAGGGGAATTTGCAAAAAAAATACACTTGATTTTTGAAATTTATTTATTTATTTATTTATTAAATTTTTATGCCACCCAATCCAGTGCACTCAGGGCGACGAAAGCAAACTAAAAACACAATAAATAACATCTATAAACCCCTCGATATCATATCCTTAAAACTAGTATAAAAAACCTTGAGTGGAAAGTTCAGTTCGCTCCGGTCCGCAGGAAGAGCCAGGTTTTAATGGGTTTACGGAAGGTGAGGAGATCCAGAATGATCCGAATCTCCGGGGCAGTTCATTCCAGAGAGCAGGGGCTGCAACAGAGAAGGCTCTTGCCATAGGCACCACCAGCCTACAATGTCTTGTCGGCGGCACCCGGAGCAGGCCGAGCATGTGGGCCATGGTTGGTCGCTGTGAGGCGAATGGTTGCAGGAGGTGCTTTCCAAGGTAAGCCGGTCTGATGCCATGTAGGGCTTTAAAGGTAATGACCAGCACTTTGAATTGAATTCAGAAACCTACTGGTAGCCAGTGCAGCTCGTGTAAAAGTGGTGTTATGTGGGTGCAACGTGAAGCATCCACAACTGCTCGCGTGGCTGAATTCTGGACCATTTGTAGTTTCCGGATGCTCTTCAAAGGCAGCCCCATGTAGAGCACATTGCAGTAATCCAACCGTGAGGTAACCAAGGCATGAGTCACTGTGAGCGAAGCATCTCGGTCCAGAAAGGGGCACAACTGGTGGATCAGGCGAACCTGAGCAAAAGTCCCTTTGGCCACAGCTGCAAGATGTTGGTTGAATTTAAGCTGTGGACCTAGGAGGACACCCAAGCTCCGTACCCTCTCTGAGGGGGTCAACACCTCCTCCCCCATCGCCATTTAATTCTTTTTAAAAATTGTCCTATATTAAAATCACTCATGCGTTGGTGACCTCCCACCTCGATTACTGTAACACGCTGTACACGGGGCTGCCCTTGGGTACCATTCGGAGGCTTCAACTGGTGCAGAATGCGGCCGCGCGAGCAGTGATG
>JANHFQ010002925.1:155450-171940 GCA_032468035.1 Aparallactus werneri
ACAAACACTGTGGGGGTAAGACACGCCTAGCACCTGTTGAGGGGTCTGTATCCTCTAAAAAGAGTGCCGATAGTGCTGACACCTTTACAGTACTCCACAAGGGGCGTGAGATAGCATGACGTGCATGGTGCATGTGCAGTACAGGCCTTCCAGGGGGCTCTGCTAATTCCATTGTGGTGATATTTCTAAATGGAGGAAGTGTCCGTCAGGAGGAGGCAGCGGCGGAGGTGGTGTGATGAGATAGGGCAGGGTGGGGCTGAGCGGCAACAAAGGATGTGTCTGGCTGTCGGCGGCCGTGACTGGTAGGCTAACGACTGTTAAAAGCACGGAGCGTGAAAGAGAGTGGGCTGGCTAGCAGCTGGCGGGTGAGTGAGTAAGTCAAAAGAGAGTGAGTGAGTAGCGCAGCTTCGGGGTCTGGCAGCAGAAGCAGCCCTTGCGCCGACTATACCCTGGTGAAGCCGGGTTATCAGCTAGTATAATATATAACATGGACATTTTTATTAATTTTTAAAATAATTTTGTAAATAATATGTATTATTTCAATACAAATTTTGAAAGACAGAATTAAAGAAAATAAAAGTAAAAGTAATAAATGAAAAAGTACAAAAAAAAACCAAACCCAAATAGAATTTTTTTAGAAGATTAATAATTTTTCTGTCTAGAGAATAGAAAGAAGAAAACGAAGGAAAGAAAAATGGCTTCTGGTATTCTTAACAGCAGTTACAAGTACATTTATATTTTACCCTCTCAGAATTAGAGTTCCTTGATAATAGAAGTTTTGATTTTACTCTACATTTCTGTTTCTGGTGATAACTTAGTATTTTGCTAGAGGCCTTTGAACTTAACTCCTTTGCCTAGTGTGCTCAGTATGCAATCTGTTATGTCTAGGAACAGAACTGAATTCCAGCCTCTATATCATCTCCATTGCTCAGATCAGGGAAACTGTGGCTCTAAAACCTCTCCACCATATTTGGCTGTTGCCTTTTCCTGGCTCTTCTCTTTCTTTTGCTTTCTTTATACAATATATCTACTACATCTCCAAACTGCCTTCTGCCTTTAAAGCTGCACAAACTAGATCCAGATCAAACCAACCTCAAATCAAAACATCCAAGGCAGGGACAAGCTAGTCAAAGCTCGTTGAAAGGTCTGACAGAATAAGCACCATAGTGTATATCCTCTGCTTGTAGCCACAAGAGGGAAGTGATCCATTTGACCTTGGCTGAATTTTCACTCCAATAGCTGAGTTTTCAGTCTAGCCTGCTGTACCCCTCTTCATGAACTGAACTAAAGATGAAACCAATCGTCCAACTCAGAATTGTTTACCTAGCTAAAAATACATCGTTCTACTATTATTTTTAGATATGCTCTATATATCAAGCATATAAATTGCCAGTCTGAATGAGTATTATTAGGCATAGCTTGTTGGTACATTTTGTAACAGGAAGCTGGTGGTTTTCCATTTACCATGTATTGGAATAGAGTCAAACACTTGTTACTAAACTGGCAAGTCTCTAGGATAATTTGGAAAACCATTCCTTCTGAATCATTTTGTGATCTTTGGCTTGTTTTGGGAAGTAAAATTGCTGAACTTAGCTTGTGACTTCCCTTCAGTATATTTGCTGATAAGGAATATTTGTTTTATTATTACATCTGCTATTATGAATTATCCATTCAACTATTTAAAAATGAAATCAGATTGCAGTTAGAGATCAATAAATGTTACTTGCCAATTATTTTGGACTCTTAAATTTCACTTGTTCCATTTCCTCATTAGGTGCTAGCTTTTTTAATTGCAGAATAAATCACTAGCATTGTTGTGCATCCTGATACATACTTTTTTGAAGCAAATATAATACGTATAATGGATTGTTTTTACTATTACGTTCATGCTTGCATTTATTTCTAACATGTAATAAATAGATAAATAAATTCTACACATTCTTTGATTTTGAAAACTGAACGTTGAAAATTACTTTTGTAATCACTAGCTGCTCTAAGACCAGTTTTGGTCTTAAAGGAAATTGAAATCTGCCAGAATGATGATTGATGAAAAAATCTACAGTGAACCAAAAACTCTGCCTAAACTTTCATTTGTTATTTTTATGATTGCAAATCATATTAGATATTCTCAAGAAGTATCACCTTCATTTTTAATTTGTGCCCTATTATAAAGTGTTGTTTAACTTGACACCTTAAAAATGGCAAAGCGATAGACAATAGCTAATTGTCAGCTGCCAGAGAGCAGTAATTGTAACACTTGATTTACCGTACATCGACAGTTTTAGCATAGGAAGTGCTGGGAGCAGAGTGAAAAGAAGAAAAGTGCAAAAAATGGAGCCATTTTCTTGTGGTTGGATAGATGGACATGGCACAACTGTATTGATTATGGGGCATTTGTAAGGATAAGTATCTTTATAGGTAACCAGACACTCAACCAGTCACATAGGACAATCACGGTCTTTGTCCATTTTGTCAAGACACAGCATAAACCCCCTGATCTGGCTGGATACTTGAGTTTCCAGGCCTCACACATTTTAGTTTGGAGGGTGTATAATACCCTTTCCCCAAATGACAGATATAATACAATCACAAATTAAGATCAATAAAAGAAAATGTACTGATACAGAGATGCACTGACAAATGTATGAAAACTGAAGGACCTTCTTGGATGAGAAGCGAAACATCTTCAAGCAAAACAAAGAAAATCCAGCTGCCTTTTGAAAAAGCATCTTTGTCATAACTGAGAGGAGTAAATGACTTGCATGCATCAACAACTGCTAAACAACAGCATTTTTTCTCAAGACCCTTCTACCACTACAAAGACACATGCTCATATGCACAAACACACACACACAGTATGTAATTAAACATATTGATACAAACACACACATGTACCAGTATGTGCACACACACACACAAATGCATTCCTGATTATCAACATTTATATACCTCTTTGAATGATAGGCAGCTTATAACACAGGAGATAAAAATATACAATTGTCACATATGTTCATAAAACCAATAAATAATAAAGCCAGTAAATGTTATAAACCTGTCACTGCCATCAAAGTCTATTATTGTTGTTGCCTATTATTTTTCCCTTTAATATATTAGTAAAAATAGAACGGATAGATCCAGCTAGTTGTGCCTCCTCTGTGGGGTGACTCAGGCAAAACTCTTTTTCTTCTCCTGTTCAACATCTACATAAAACCACTGGGGATGCCATCCAGTGGTTTGGGGAGACATCAATGTGCTGATGATATCCAGCTTTATATCTTATTTGTAGCGACTTGAGTGATACCTTGAAGGTTCTATCTCAGCGCTTAGAGAGTATGGGGACCTGGATGGGACACAATAGGCTTCGGTTCAGTGCCCAAGCAAAACTGAGGGACCTCTTGTTTCCAGGACCTTCCATGTTTGATTCTGGATGCAGTGGCAGTGCCCCAGATAGACTTGGTGGACAATATGGAAGACCTCCTAGACTCATGGCTCCAGCTTAAAGAACAGGTGGCAGCTGTGGGTAGGAGGACTTTTGAACAGTTGAAGCTATGTGTCAATTGTACCCATTCGTGGGGCGAAAGTCCTGCTTACAATGTCATTCATACAATTGCGAACTCCAGCTGGTCTACTGCAAAGCACTTTACATGGGATTGCCCTTGAAGAGTATGCAGCTGGTGCAAAATGTGATGGTTCTTGGCACTTGGTTCTCTACCACACTGTGAGCTACTGTACATTGGATTCTGGTATGCTGAGTTATTTATGGACTATCTCTTCTCAATTGTTTCTACCTGTCCTATCTAATCTGTATTATGCATCTCTGCTTATGCATCTTCCCTATTAGGCCACCAGCACCAGTGCAGATTGATTGATTGATTGATCTATCAATCAGATGAATATGCCTCCCATTTATCCTTGACACATGTAATCCAGAAAAAAATCCTCAGTATATAAAAGCATTAAAATGTTCACCATAACCAAGGTAAATAGTGCAACAAGAACATCATGCATCCTTTCACTCTAACAAATTAATGATGTCCCTAAATACAATACTGTAATTCTAAAGCAATATATAAATAGCACATACTTTGCCTGACCTAATAGCAGGATGGCAATCAAGTACCAAATGCATCTATCTACTGCTGGGATTTTATTGCTTTCTGGAAGTCTGTCAGAATGGGGCTAATCCCGTGTTCAAGGTTAGACCTGTTCCATAATGTCAATGCTGTCTCCTAGCCTTTGCCTCATGGGATGGGAGATTATTTGGGATTTCTTTTGTCATTCACACATTAAATGGGTCAGTTCTGGAGATGGAAGTCCTGGAGATAACTTGATGCCAAGCCACACAGGGCTTTGCAGGACAAAGGCATGTTCCATTAAAAAGGAAAGAGAATTGTGCAAGTCTGTCTAAACTTTGTAAGAAACACTTTACCTCCAGGGGTATTAGTTCTGTAAAGCAAATGTCTCATTTGGCAAGTCAAACTGCCCCAGGCTTGCCAAGTTATTTTAGAATGAAAGAAATAAAATGCCACAGCTTCCTCTCCCTTTTCATGGCAATATTTATACAATAACATAACATTAAATATTTGAAAATGTACCAGCATTTTATGACACCCCATTTCAGTTTACTGAGGCAGCCAACAGTGGTTGTGGGCCAGCTTGACATTTCAATTCCAGAGTCATTTGTGAACATCAGGAATCAAAGGTGCTAAAAACCTTGAGCCCAGTTATTCATATTGCCACAAAAATGAACTGACTGGAAAAGGAAAACCCAGGTTCTCAAGTGTGCTGTCAGGGTGCCAACAGGGGATTATAGAATCATGGAATAATAGGCATATTATGTTTTGCAAGCAAATTATTTTCTTCATTCTGATTCAGTTGCTAAGGAAAATTACTGATATCATCTTTAGCCTGCCTACCTATCCATCTGTATGCTTGAATCCTGAATAAATCCTGCCTGCCCCATATATTAGTTTGTGGTACAAAGAATGAGAACAGTAGCTTGGCCAAGGTCACAGGGTTGAAATAAGATTTGAAACTAGATATATTCCTGGCTCACATTCATATCTTAGCCTTTGTGTTACATCTGTCCTTATAATATGTTCAGTTGTAGTATCCAAGATTTTTTAGCAAATGTATTCGATTACTCATCTACAAAATTCTCAAAACGAAGCTGCCATGATTGCCATTTTGAAGATGCCAGGAAATATGTGATGTAGCAAGCCCAAGAGAATTTTGCTTTCAGAAAATCAATTTTTAATTAATTCAGTGGAACGTAAGTGTCCCCACAGCTGTGCGGGCACTGGATTTTAGCCTAAATAAGCAACTTGAACATTTTAAAATGGACTTAGTATGCACAGTTCCATTAAATTCTGTAATGATTGTTTGGCATGCAATTATTATCCTCAAGGACTAGAGGAGTAATTGTCTCAGAGACTCTGTCTTTCATCAATATAAATTAAAAGTTAAGTCTTACATGTTTTATTGCTTCAACTAATTTCCATTAATCACCATAATGTCTACAGCTAGGCCAGTGCTGATTAACTGCAGGTCTAGCTTGTGAGGTAACTTTCAGTATAGGGTTGTAAACTATTTTCAAGGATGACAAACATGTATAGCTGCCAACTCCAGGACAGAATCCCCTGGCCTAAAAGTGGCCTTTTTTCTATTTTGCATTCAGAACACAACAGCAAGTCATATGAAGTCTTAAAGAAGTTCGTTTTATATGGCCCAATGTGGGAAATTCAAGATGTGTGCCTGAAGCTTTAGAATCCAGTTCTGTACATGTATATCTGAAGGGAGAAATTTCCAATAGGAATTAGAGCAGGGGTGTCAAACTCAAGGCCCACGGGCCAGATCCTGCCCATGAAGTGCTGAGATCTGGCCTGCGGGGCCACCCTGGAAACAGCAAGCTCCGTTTTCACTGGCAGAGGGTTGCATGAGGCCGTCAAAGCTTTTTCGCTGACAGAGCACTCAGGCCACCACATGAGTGATGTCGAGCTGGCCATGCCCACTCTGTCTCCCCCACAGGTCAAACACAACCCTGATGCAGCCCTCAATGAAATATAGTTTGACACCCCTGATTCAGAGAGTACATTTAAAGTTTAAAGAGATCTTTGTATATCATCTGCATCAGTTCCTATTCTATGTTTGCCTGCAATAAGATAAAAACGTTGCATTACAAAAATGTCCCTTTAGATCCAGATTACAGAAATCATGATTCCCACATTAACATCTGTCAGAATTTTAGATTCCTGTAGAGAGGTTTAAATGGTCAAAAGTTATTTTGTACAGAATCTTTATTACATGAGAATATTCCAAAGAGTCTCTCCAGTACACTGTAAATCAGGTTTACGAGATTTATTTGCAAATCAGACAAGCCTTCAATTAATTATTATTGGAGATTCTAGAAAGATAAAAATGTGACAATATTCCTTTTTTTAAAGAGATGCTACATGTAAAACTCTATTACCATATACAGGTAAAGGATTCTATATTTTTATTCAGGATAAAAATTAAACATAAGCAGTTATTTATTTCTCCATTTCACACTCTTGTCTTTCAATCTATGTGGTTGCTAGGGATCAAAAACAACTTGACAGCAACTACTATTTCTGATAGTCATGAAAATATAGAATACATGCATCGCCCTAGTAAAAAGATGCATCTTGGCTATTTTTTCTGAAGGCGGACAGCAAAGACTAAAGGTAGTTCCCAAGAGAATATAATCCACAGCCATATTTTCCATAAGTATGGAAAGGAGACATTTTACAGACATCTTACAGGTCTAATGTCCAGACAGATTCATGATAGAAGCAGTTTGTGAGATATCAACAGGAAAGTGAGGGTTTGCTTGCTTATATCGATAGGTAATTGTTTCTTTAACTGTCTTCATCTAGAGCAGAATTTCAGTTTTCACTAGCTCCTTGTTGTGATTTGAACAGGAATGTAGGAAAACCAATAAAGCCAGAACTCTTATTTGTGATCCATTTTTTTATTTTTCTTCAGATGAAAGTTAGAAAAGTTAAAGCACTGAATTGCATGTTCTAGTGGTTTTATCCTTTGAATGTATAGTTAAATAGTTAAGAAATTTTCACCTCATGGTAATTTCTTCCAGATGCAGAACCACAATGGGAAATTTTAGACTCTGATTTATATTCTCTGAATTTTTTTTTTGCTCTCATCAATGTCATGGCTTTGTTGTATTAGAAAATCAACCTATAGTGACATGGGATATTGTGAACTTGTTTTAATTTGTAGAACAAAGAAAAATAATTTAAGTAAGTTGACAAGACCTGCAGCAATTATGAAGCATTGACAGAAGAACATCTGACATACAATTTGTAACAAATGTTGGACCCCCTATCTGGACATTCCAATACTTTACCTAATTAGAGTCCTGTAACAATGAGGGGATTAAAAATACCATATTGGTCCCCTCCTCCATGTTAATGATCCCATTACTTTCTTCACTGATGTCTATGGCATGAACTATCTGCAATAGTTATAGTCTTATGTAGTTATATAAATCCTTAAATAAAAACCTATTCATGTAAAGGATTTTAAAAACCTTGAAGCATAGTCCTGTCATCAAAAATGAAATCTTGAGGTCACATTCTCTGTAGGTATATTAAGTCATAAGGCATGTTGCCATGATATGCTTAGTTGCTATATGGCTTAGAGATACACTTGTTCTGCTAATCCTTTGTTTGTGCCTGTTGCCTCCTTTCAGTGGCAGAAACTGCCTAGATACTAACCTACCCATCATGCTCTATTCATGCATAAGAATGCTAATTCTAATTGCTGTAGAAAACATAGCTATAGTTTTACAGCAGACTTACAGTTGCTGGACCTATCATGCATTTTGCATTTACATGGAAGTGGAGGTTGTGGCTGATTGGTTGGAAGTGATGATAGGTTTCCTCTTACTGGTGCAATTGGTTTTTAGAATCAATTGTTGTGTTAGGGTACCAAACCAAATTGAATCTCTATCCTTATTGCATCCATAGATTGTGTGGGTTGTTTAGGATTCATCTCTCTCTCTCCCTCTCTCTTCTAAGTAGAAACAATGGAGTTACTTCTCTAAACAGCTGTTGTGATACTTTTCCCTATATTTTTCAAGGATAAAATCACAGTATATTCATTTGGTGTTAGATGCCCCACGTACAGAATCTAATGAGGTAACATCTTGTGACATCTGGGATTCATTTAAGCTTGTGGAGAGTAATGAAGTGGACAGGATTTATTGCAATACGAATGCTACTGGCTGTAATTTTGATCCATGCTCCTCCTAGTTCCTTTGTACAGTGAGGAAATTGTGAATGGCTGAATTCAAAAAGTGAGCGGCTGACGAAAATAGCATCATACCCAGTCATGAACAAGGTAGCGGTGCAGTTCTTTTGAAAAACTATATCTTTGTCCAGCCTTTGAAAACTATCTCTCTGTCTCCAGCTTCTCTTTTTAGATGGTTACAGAGAATATGGTGGCAACTCAGCTACAGATCTAGCTGTTTTTCAGTCTAGATTTTGAACTGGTCATGTTCCGGTGAATGACCTAATTTGGTATCTTATGTGTGGGATTGCATCCCTCCTGGCCATCATTGACCTCTCAACTACTTTTGATACTATCCGCTATACTATTTATTGGACTACCTATTGAGATTGTGAGTTAGAGGCAATGTTTTGCAGCGGTCCCACTGTTATTTATGAGAGCTAGCTCTCGTGATGATAAGAAGTATACTAGTCATTTCCAAACAAATCAATGGAGTCAATGCACTCAGTTTCATATAAGAAACAAAACTCTTCTGCTGAACACAAAAAAAGCATAAAAAGTGAATATAAATGTTGTCACCTTAAATTACCTTAGCAGCCTATTTGAAAATAAAGCACTTGTTGGAATTGCTATACCCTTGACACTTTTAAAATAACTGTTATTAATCAGGGTTCTGAAAGACATGGTCTTTGATGAATTCTTTCCAGATGGAGCTTCTAAAAGACAAATCTGGCATTACCTTCATTGGCTACTTCAATAAATAAAGGAGAGGGAGAGGTGGTTGAACTGGTGGTTCTGCAGGATGGAATACCAGAGGACTCAGCTGTAACCCCAATCTTCTCTAACATCTAGAAATTGATTAACCCACACACTCACTAAGTTCATATACCAGTTTGGGATGAAGCACAACCCCAAGATGTGTGGGAAATCAACTGTAGAGCATCTATCTCAATGTCTGGAGGTATAATGGAATGTGCAGATGACCCTGGGGAATGAAGAGAAGAGATATTGCTTAGGAAACAATCAGACAAGAAAGGAAGAAGCCCCCTTTTTTAACTTGCAAGATTGTAATGCAACCTTACCATAATGTAAAATCCGCTTAACTAGTCATGTTTCCTGTCTGGTTTTCCTGGCTAACAGGAGACCATGAGTATCTGGAGAAATATGTTCGGACAATCCAGGTGCAATCCAGGAAAACAGAGATATTCTTAGTTAATAAATATTATGCTGCCATTATGGTTCTAGGTTTAGTTCTGGATGGAGTTGTTCTTTCCTCACAAATGTCTACATCTTGGAAGTCCTGTTAGACATGTAGCTTCTACTAACTAGGACATCAAGTGGAAACCACAGTGAAGGGGCCCTTCACCATCTGAGTCTAATGCATTAATTATAGTTTGTCTGAATGGGCAACCTTGGTACCTTTGGTAACAATGACTCAAATCCTCATGACCACCATTCAGATCATCATAGTAACATCTACATATGGCTACCTTTGAAAATAATGTGAAAGATTCAGAGGGTCCAAAGCGCAATGGCCAGGTTGCTAGTGGGTGAGAGCTGCTAAGCAAGTATTGCAAGTATTTTCAGGAATGGGAGGGCCTCTCCTTCATTGGAACCGCCTGCCCCCAAAGATGAAGTTAGTTCTTACTCTCATGGTGTTGAGAAGCTTGTAAAAATCTTCCCTTGGTGCTTTTATATGCATCAAATAGTAGCAGGAATAATTTCTTATAATTGGTATTAATTGCGTTAATCAATACTTACTGTATTATACTGTGTTTCATTAATTAGGGTCTATATATCATCTAAAATCCTTTCACTGAGGTAATAAATCCACAAATAAGCAAATAAATAAACCTTGACAGCAGTACGAGTGTTTTGCTATCTCATTTTGGAAACAAACTGTCATCCAACTGTTTTATTATAATATACAATAGATAAACAGTTGTTTATATAGTAGAAAATATGATCAAACGTTTTATAATTTTGGAGCAGCAATTGTATGGCTAATATAATATGTAGCTCTAACTGTTTATACAATTGCACTATCCCGCCTTTCACTACAGTAGCAAAATATTTGATTTCAGATAGTCTTCAACTTACAACCATTCATTTATCAACTGTTCAACATTACAATACCCCTGAAAAATCATGTACAAACCTTCTGTACACAAAGCACAGTATAGAGAGTTCAGTTAGAGATGTCTTTTCACGTTGGTGCATTTGGACAAAATTCTCAAGGACAGAAAAAAAAAATTTCATCTTGAAGAAATTCTACTATTTGTATTCAGAATATTTCATTCAGAGTATTTCAACTTGGAAGATTAGACAAAACCCATAGAAATATAAAGCTTGGGTACCTAAAGTACAAAGAGGAAAAGTGTACTGCAGCAATGGATGTTGTGTGGCCTTTGAGATATTATCATACTGCAACTTCAATCATGTATCACCACTGACTGGGTTGCTCAGGTCGATGGGACCTCAAAGGCCATATAGTTTTATAGAAGAGTAGGAGAAGGAGAAAGTGCTTCTTTACAGATGGTAAAATGGTTTTTGCTAGTGGGAAATTGGTTTTTGTGCTGTTTATGTGACTATCAGTGTGTATCAGTAAGATTTTGCTCTTAGATAAAGTAACCACTATCAGTAGACTCTAGCACTACAGTAAATCTTGTTTGCCAACAGTGACTGATACATGGCAGTTTTGATTTTGGCCCACAATCAAGAGCCTTTGGCAAGATATGATGTGATTAGTCATTTAAGGGGATCAGAGTGGAAATAAGGTTTGCCAGTACTGTATTTTTACTTCTCAGCACCCTCTCTTGGTCTCTATATGTATCTACAGATTTACAGTTCCATAATGTGTTGTAGTATATTTCCTCATTTCCATAGCTGACAGGCATGGCTTGCGCACAGAAAATATCCAACACAGATGATGATGATGATGAAGAAAAAGAAGATGATGATGATGATGATGATGATGATGCAGCATAATATGATGATGGTGATCTTCACTTGACCATTCTGCATATTAAAAAAAATACTAAGCTTTAATTCAGAAATGTTCACATGCAGAAGAAGTACATAGAGGAGCTGGTTCACACAATTTGCCGGAGTATTGTACAGAAATTTAGTCTTGTGCTATATATGTAGAACAGAAATAAGAAAACCTCTCTACAACTTGGACTATACTTTTACAGAAGCTTTTACATATAAACCTACAGGTTCTTTTCTCTGAGGAAGTTCACACTGTGTTCTCTAGGATAGGATAGGTCAGGGATGGCGAACCTATGGCACCGGTACCCAAAGTGGCACACAGAGCCATCTCGGCTGGCACACAGAGCCATCACCCATTTCTCTTCTGGGTTCTGGCATGCTGGCCAGCTGGTCTCTTTCAATTTCTGGCGTGCATGCGTGCACGAAGACTAGCTGGCCGATACACATGCTGCCGAGGAAAACCCAGGTGCCATCATGCACATGCCAGCCAGACAAGGTCTTCGCAAGTGTTCTCAGTAGTGGGCTGCTGGCATCCCAACCCAACCCCGAGGAACGCCGACACTCCTTCCCTCCAAGGCCAGGAAAGGGCTCCGGCTTTCCAGCGAAGGGAGATAGCATTCCCCTACCAACTTCCTCTCTTCACCGGCAGAACTGGCGTATATGCATCGGACAGCTGGTCTTGCGTGCATGCGCATAAGAATGGGTGGCCGGCATGCATGTGCATGCCAGAAACTGGAAGATCATGTGCTCTTTCAGTTTCTGGCACACGGAAGCACGTGCATACTTGCTCCCGTTTTTGGCACTCGGAGCCAAAAAGGTTCGCCATCACTGGGATAGGTCATTATATACAAGGCAGGGTGAAGTTTCTTTTAGTGGGGTCCTATTACTCTTATCTAATGCAGTTTTTCTCAATCTTGGTGACTTGAAGATGGGTGGACAGTAATCTAATGCATTGTTTCAATGTACACATAACTGGTGATAACTTGATACAAGGAAACTAATCACTACATCAGTGGAAAAAAATTGAAACTATTCATGCCAATGGTGTTTGACAGTATATTTTCCCAGTGCCCTTAATATTTACTGAGTTTATATATATATGGCTCTTTGGCTTTGAAATGGAGATGAGCACCACCCCCTAGAGTCCGGAACAACTAGCATGTATGTGCAAGGGGAACCTTTTAAGGCTATATTAACAGAATCTTGCAAGTCTGAAGTTGCAAACTTCCTGCCACCACTTTAACTACCTGATCAATTGGGGCAGAGCCTTCCTAAATTTCTTCCTATGGCTATTAATCCATTGGGGCTCCTACCTCTTGTTGGATTCCTTCTTAGACAGCATCCCTCATCTGCCAACCTGCAGAAAGAAAACTTACCATATGGTAGATCCAGCAGGTTGGTTTGGCAATTCTAATGGACCCCATTTAGTGTCAAAAATGTTCTTTTCAATATTCCTGTCTAATCTGGGATCTTCTGGTAGTTACTGCTCCAAGTGCTATCCAGGGCTGATCCTGCTTAGCTGTTTTCCAAGAACTTCCAGAGTTAGCCAATTGCTGTGAGTGTGGAGTGTAGAGTCCAACTTCTTGTTTCAGAGATGAGAAGTATAGCTCTGTCTGAATTTCTGTAATATGTTCACATTATTTATATACCTCCCAATTCCATAGCTGTAAGTACTTTATGAACATTTCAGAACAATGCAATTCAGTCAAAACAGAACCATAAATAATAAGCACTTCAAAATATTTCTCCATCTTTCCTCAAAGGTTTACGGTGGGAAGTAAAAACAAGCAAGCAAAGAAGAGCCTTGGTTAAGTCATTCCAGGGTTGAAGCAAGGGTTGTTAGTCATCTTAATCATTTTAGCCCCAACCCTAACTTTAAGTTTGCCCAGCTAGTTTGCCTTTCCTTCTATAAACACTTGGGGAACTAAGGGGATGGGAGAATTAAAGCAGATTGGATGTAGTTTCCATTTCTTGTCTGAAATGGATGGAAGGATATTCTTTCCACTTGGTCATAGCCAGTGAAAGAGCCATAAAACCATTTCTCTACACAGAAATTTAAATATTAGAGAATTGTCATATTGGCAGCTTATTTTCTTATGTTTTCCTCTGGGGTTCTGATAAAGAATTAATGGGCCTTTTAATGCATGTTTTACTACTAAAAACAACTCATGTTTCTGTTCTTTGGTGAATTCTTTTTCTCTGTGCCTGATGACTATTGGGTTTTTTTTAAAAAAAATCTTTTTTTGAGTGGCACAAAGATACATTGATCTTCATGGAAGAGACAGTCTGTCATTTGAATCTTACCTTGCACATGCATGAATAAATTTCCATATGGGATTATTAGTCTTCATACCCATGGTGGGACTGTATTTAATGAAAATGCCAGATGATTAAATTATTTAGAGTTAAGAGAACCAAGTGCCAGCTAACTCAGTAAAAGACATTTTGATTTCCTGGTTTCTATCATGTCTTTATTTCTAAACTGAATGTAATATCAAACTTATTTACAATAAGAATTTTGCTAGCTATGAACCTTATCTCTCAGGCAGTCTCAGTTTAAATTCAGTGCCCTTCTTAAAAGTGGCAAGAAGGATATGAAATTCCAGATCCACTGACAAAAATATCCGTCAAATATCAACCATGCCAAAATGCCATTTTTTTAATAAAAAAGAGGGGGAAGGAAACATATTTTTTTTAAAAATAAAATGTCTCCAGAAGTATAAATTCTAAATTTTAAAGAAGCATTTTAGAATTATTTCTGATTCATTCCATATAGGTTTCTTGCTGGTTGTTTCGAATACTGTGCTGAAATATATTCTCCAATTTCTTCTCTGAAAAAGACTTTTCTACTTTGAGAATAAATTATTTATTTATTTGTTTGTTTGTTTTCAAGATTTATAAGGCTACCCAACTCAAACAATGAGACTCTGGACATTATTCCGCTTTTTTTTTGGCGTCCTCAGATTGTCTGCCCAACCTAATTGTTTAATATGATTTTAGATTCTTTTAATTTTATTTTTTTTAAAGGCAGCTGGAAAAAGGAACACAATGTGGGAACCTGATTTCCCATAATGTCTTGATATCATACAAGAGCACTAGCCGATAACAAGTCAAGTCTTCTATTCCTCTCCTTGGGAGTTTGTTGTCTACACTGGTGTTTCATTTTTTTTTATTGCACTTGGCCAATTGCCTGATGTTTCCTTGGAGGGCTGAGAGGGAGCCCCCTTGTGGAGTACTGTGAAGCCATTACCATGGCAAGTCTACTGTGCTGTACTGTAGAAGCCATTTAAGGCACACCTCCCCCGAGGAGTGTTAGGGGTGTCTTACCCCCACAGTGTTTGTTTCCAGAGGGTAAGTCATCTGTGTACCAAGTTTGGTTGAAATTGGTTGAGCTTTTCCAGAGTTATTCTGGAACACACACACACACATTTTATATAGAGAGAAAATAGAAGAAATGTATCACAATATAGCATAGTTATATAGTTAAAGAATTCTATAATAAGGAAGCATACTTCAAGGAGAGTTAAGGGCTGCCCATTTAATTTTTGAATGGCATGCCAGAGTCTCACTTCAAAAAGTAATGGGGTGTTTGTGTGTGTCAGGTTAAAAGCTACATTGGATTTAATTTCATCCAGATTTAAATTTAATTAAAATTGAAGATATAATTATAATTAAATTCTAACTAGAGAACAACATATCCCCTCTTTTTTCAATTAGAATTTACAATTTGAAAAACTTTGAGCTTTCTTCTTCCTATACTTGGTACTTTGTTTGCCAGAAGTATCATACGTGGACTGCAGAAATCCATACAACCAATAGTTGTAGCAAAGAGATGGTGGGATCTGTATCTGTTTGCTGCCAACCAGCAGTGGTCTGGATTTTTGCCATCCTACAATGGCTGAGTATATTCTGCATTTCATGTGATAAGAATTATTCACAATGACAGATCTTATGATTTCTAATGGTGGCAGTTTCGTACGCTCAGGTTATCAGCAGCCAATGACAGATATAACTTATGTTTTGAACCCCTCCCAACCAACATGTTATTTTTAAGTCATCTATAAATATGGGAAATAAATGACAAACAGAAGATTAAACGGAGTTGTCTGACAATGGCAGGGAGCCATAGGGCTTCCAGCAGCTGGAATATATCACTAAACAGTGCTTTTTTGGAGGCAAGATGAGTTGTAGAATCATAGGAAAGGACAAATATATCACTAGGCTCTATTCTGAAGTATCTCTAGTTGATTACAAGAGGGGTCAGTTCCCAGAAGTAATGTAACCCTTCTGTAATGGGTGCCTATTATTCGCTCCTAAATAAAGACAGATGAAAGAAATAATGAAAAAAGAAAGAAAACGGGAATCTCCTATCAGGGCTCACAGACATCCTTTTATTATGTCCGTAGTACCAGAATCTTCAGAATTGTATTTATAATTTTGCAAAGATTTACATAGAGACCTGTTAGCTATTCACATTTGCATATTTCTAAGGTATTTAGCTGTTTAAGGACAAAGAACAGCCCATATTATCCAAGTTTTCAAGACATCAAAGAGTTATTCTTCAAGACCATAATTTTGCTAAAATAACACTTCTAAGAGCCGAGCGTAAGATAGATTGTAGCTTTCATTCTGCTCTACGCTTAAAAATAGGAAGCCTTTTTTTAAAAAAAAAAGTCCTTTGCAAACTTAAAAAGGGTATCATTAACGACACATTGATATCTCTCTATTTGTTTTACCTCTCTCAAGGCATTTCCTAACTAATCTTGAGGAGAGCTATTAAAATCCTTAGTATTTGCTTGATTTTATGCAATGATTTCCGCCCTCATAAGACACCTGCTAAATAAACATAGAAAGTTGTTTACATAAACATGCTTAAGTTTAATAAAAGCTATTTAAAAACAAAAGACACAAAAAGCTAAGAAATGAAAACACGAAGAACCAGTGAAAAAAGGAAAAACAGATAAATTTAGTAATTTTATACTATGAAGTAACTAGCAGCAAATCTGCACCCTCCCTTTTTTTTTCCTAATGTGAAGCCTGGTCTGGTTTGGAAGGCAAGCATGACTTTATCTTGAGTGATCAGTACAAAGGACCCATCCTCATGTTTCATTGCCTCAGAGAATGCAATTCTGTTCATAGTAACCCTGGAGAAAGTTTGTTGTTGTTAGTTGCGAAGTCGTGTTTGACCCATCGCGACCCCATGGACAATGTTCCTCCAGGCCTTCCTGTCC
>JANHFQ010002927.1:17672-28304 GCA_032468035.1 Aparallactus werneri
CAGACAGACAGACAGACAGACAGACAGACAGACAGACAGACAGACAGACAGACAGACAGACAGACAGACAGACAATAAGAAACCCCTTTCCCCTTAAGGAACCTCCTCCCTGGTTCTTTTGGTTTTCTAGGACAATCTAGTCCATCCTCCACTCCTTTGTGAAGCTGAAGATGCTCACCTCCGCAGTCTTGCAGATGGAGAGGAGACTTTGGCCGCAGACTCTTCCCGGAGATGCGTTCCAGGGCAGCACACCTGGGTGGAACACAAGAGGTCTTGAGCACAGAGCCGCCCACCTCCAGCAGGCCAGGAGGACTGCACGGACATGGGAAGCCCCTGGCCTGAAACCCAGGCAAGAGCCCACTGGACTGCTTCTCCATAACGAGTTCCTCTGTCTGTCTGGAGAAGCCAGGGGAGAGGGCTGGGGGGCAGTCAGAAGGCCTAACCATGCCCAGCTTAACAACCCATTAAACCACATTCAGTGCTTTGATTTTGGCTCAGTGAGTTCTATGAACCTTGCCAGTTGCAGCCCTTTCTGCAACCCATAGTTAAGCAAACCAAGGCTTCACAAGATGTGGAAATAACCATTCCGGTCTCCCAGAGGCAACGTCCTCCTCGTTCATCAGGCAGGGTGCCCAGGGCGAGCAGCCTGCCTTCCTGTGTGCCTCTGGCAGGGAGGGACCTCTGGGTTCTTGGGACAAACTCAGATGAGGGGCCATCTGCTCATCAGAACCAGAGAAGCACCCAGGCCTATACAGCCTCCCGCATCTGGTGGGATGTGTCTTGTTTAGAAACCTCCCATTTTCAGGAAGAAAGTTTTGCTACTCACCATACATTCTGGCATCAGCACACAGGTTGCCGATGCTTGCTGAGGTCTTGGTGGGGTTGGCAATGGAGTTGCAGGTGGTCCAGGTGCTGAAGTAGACGTAGACAGGGACAGCAGAGCAGGCCAGGACCAGGAGCCAAAGGACGGCCAAGATGTAAGTGATGCCCACAAACTGAAACAGGCAGAACAGGCAGGGGTCATCACAGGTCAGCTTGGAACCTTTGGCCAGAAGAGCATGAGACTGGAGATCTGCAGCCTAAGACCCCTTCCCCACCTCTTTCAGCCGGAAAGTCCCCCATCCCTGACAGCTGCCCTTCCCTCTCCAGACTGAGCCTGGATGCAGTTCACCAACTTTCGCCCTTCACCCTGGACCTTCAGCCACCGTGTGCATCTCTGCAGCCTTCTTGAAAGCAAGAAGACGGCTCTCTGTCTTGCAAAGGCCGACCCCCACCAAACTGGCCAAACTGTTTGAACATGCTACTGGTTGGCTAGAGATCACAGCTGCCAGTGTTTGAGCTCGTGCAGAGAGCCCCCCCTCCCCAGGTGCCAACCCTACTTTCCGGCTGTGACAGATGCTCAAAGAAAAGCACACTCAGTATGCGCACGTGTATCAGGAACATTGTGGTGTATCAGGAACTTATAACATCCAAGGGAACCAGTCTTCCCATGCTCCGCTATGTATGCCCCCAGGCAGGGGTGGTGAGAGGATCTGTGAGGGGATGTGAGACGTGTGCGACATTTAGCTGAGTGCAAGAAGGCGCACTGTGTGTGCCTGAGGGTGAGCATTTGCCCAAGAGGTGCAGAAGTAAGCGATCTTGAAAGAAAACAGCACTCGGCTTGCTCCATCCTTGTCTGCACCGGGGAAGCTGCCAGGCTCCTTCAGTGCAACTGAGCCTTTCCAGGCAATGCCTGTGGCTGTGCTAGATCCTCCCCGGCTCCCTTGTTGGTTTGGCAAACGCCCCTCTACTCGCCCATAGCAGTCCCCCACCCCCCAGTCTCTCTAGGTCCCTGTACCCCTGCGGCTGTTCTTTGTCCCTCCCCCTGGAGTTTGCTTGGGGCCCCTTGAGGAAGGAAGGCCAGGGCTTCCAGCAGGAGAGTTGCCCAGCGCCACAGGCACTTCAGCTGGTAGGTCAAATGTCGCTCGGAAGTACCCATTTGAGGCCTTCCCCATCGCTCAGTCAGTGCTTGGTATCTCCACCCTCCCATTTTCTGTAACACGTCTGGGATGACTGGTGAAGTGCCCCATGCCCAACAGTCAGCCTTGGGTTGCAAAGGGACAGGGCCACATCGCCAAGCAGCTGAGGCTCAATCCTCCAGGTTTTCCTTGCAAAAAGGGGAGCACGAGGGGGGGAGGGGAGGGAGCCCTGCAGGAGATGCCCGTAAGTTCAGTGAACCAGTTAGTGCGGGCAAAGGCCAAAGTAAATGGGACAGGTGAGGAGGTGTTAGGAGGGGCAGCGTTCACCTGGCTGCAAGGAGGGGTGGCGTGGGGGAACTACCGTCCTGTGCGGTTTTCTCTCTAAGATGCCACTGTCTGTTGCAGTGCAGCTGCTCTGCCTGTGCCTGGAGCCTTCTCGGGACCAGCCACCAGGCCGACCAGGGCTGCAGTCTCATGCCTGTCTGCCCATGCCCAGACCAGCCAACCTGCCCCAGAAGACGCAAACTGTGGATAGATCACCTTGTCAGGATGTCCTAGCCATTTGCCCAAACAGTGACACACCAGCTCCCAAGAGTGAGCTTGACGGTGTCCTCTGGAACCCCTCCCCTTGTGGCCCCCTGTTACCGTAGCGCTGAGGCCCTTGCCACAGATGGTGGTCTTGTAGTCGCCAAAGATCTGCCTGACAGCGCCGGTGGTGTAAAAGCCTTCGGCCAGGAGGAGGGCTCCGAAGAGGAAAAAGAAACCGGCGATTCCGTAAATGGCATATTGGAAATCGTGGATTCTGCAAAGGAAGGCCGAGTTCAGGAGGGGGGAGAAGGGCAGGGCCCGTCCAGAACCCCTCCCCCCCCCAGCCAGGCTTTGCAAAGCGCTTGATTCCAACAGCAGCCTGGTTTTGCCCAAAGGCACACCCTGCAACAGGGGAGTCTCTTGCTTCGCAGACAGGAGACCCAGGCAGAGCTTGGCTTTGGGTCACAGGATTCTGCCTGCCTCACCCCCCAAGGCAAAGCTGGCTGCTGCCCTATAGAGCTCTGCCTTGCCAGGTGGGCCCTGGCTGCCATAGAGACCTCCAGCAGTGGCTTTGATACCCACTCCACCCTTACCAGTCCAGGATCTGTGAGCAAAGCCCGCTCCCTCCTCTGGTTGGCCACAATTGCCCTGCCCTGCCCTGCCCTGCCCTGCCCTACCCGGAGGACGCAGCCCTAGAGGGGAATACTTACACATCCACCAGGTACTCGTAGTCCTGGTAGTTTTTGGAAAAGTAGGTCTCGATCAGGTGCTCAGTGCCCGTGAGCGCTTCGTGGCCACAACCACAAAACAGGGCTACTCCCAAGAAACACAGGCCCGTGGCTACCAGGGAGGCAAAGGGGGCTCCCACCAGGCACCTGGCACAGCACTCTAATAAACCTGGGCAGAGAAGGGTGGGGGAGAGAGATTGCCCGTTAGTTCTGGCAGCCGCAGCAGCAGCAGCAGCTGTCAAAATGTTCTGCCCCGTGCAGAGAAGAGAACTTTTAGAGGCTGCATCAAGTCAAGAAGCTGAGTCTGGATCCAAATCTGTGGGGCAACCAATCCTGGATCAATCTGAACAGCAAGCACTGGGGCAGGGGGCGAGGATGGGGCAGACAGAGCAGAATGTGCTTCCAGAGAAACTGCCCAGTTTTACAAAAAGTGCCCAAAGGACCATTTTTAGTTTTGCATCCAGCTTTTCTCCCAAGGGGCATTCAAAGAGGCCAATAACACTTTTTTTCAGAAAACCCAGCTGTGACATCAATCAAGGGATACCAACTTCAAAATCTTAGCCAGAGCCACATCCACTAAAAGCCACATTATCCCCTTCTCATATTTGCTTCCTGGCCAGTGACTGGCCTCGCCATCTTTTCCTGCAGGTGGGAGGTCAAGAAAGAGACAGGCAACCTCCCTTGGAAAAGAGCCACAGGCTTTAGGACCAGGGGGGGGTGCAGCTCTCCTGGCACCGTTTTGGCAGGGGGTCCCCTCCGCTTCTAGGACATGCATTTGGGAGCATGGGGCTGCTGATTATTTGGGGGCTTTATGAACTTTCAGATTTTCATCTGGTTTCAGGTATGTGCTTTAGTTTTCTTCCTCTGCTGATCTTAAAAGTGACACTTGCTGAAAAAGGAGTCCTTCAAGCAGAGTTTGCTCTGGGAACAACGTCACCATTGTTTATTGTTCTTGGGGGAGAGAGGGCAACACCTCTGGCTGTGAAGAACAGTTAGCAGGTTGCCTGACATTTAACAAGATTTAAATCAAGTGCTGACTTTTTCCTTGTCTGGCAAAGAAGTTGAATTTTGGACTGGTCAGAATCTGGAAAACTTGACATGTCTGTTTCATTTTAACTTTCCATCTGTTTGATAGCTGCCTCTTCTAATGGCTCCAGGTAGCCCTGTGGGTCCGTTACTCAGATGGTGCCCTCTTGGTCTTTCTAGCGAGATGTCACACAGACACGGCCGCCTTTCCAGCTGAAACCAAGATGTGGCTTGATTCTTGGGACCCTCGACTGATTGGGCCCCGCCTTGGAAGGGCTCCTGGGATCTACCTGAGACATGGGACTCTGCATTTCCTCTGAACTGGATCACGCTATGCCCTCCCTCTGGCATTTTCACTGGCAGGGAGGAGAAATGCCTGATCATTGGTGATGGACACAGGCGAAGGCCAAGATGAAGTTCTCCCCTCTGCCCTGGGCAGAAACTGGCCTCAACTCTCGTCTGTCTGCTGAGAGCTCACACAGAACTCCAAGCTCCACCTGGAAGAAGAAAACGTGGACTACAGAAGCAGGACAGAGTTCCTTGCCGGGCTGCTGTTTGTGGGGACCCGGATCTGGGCCAAAGAGCCGAGAAGAAGCATGTGGCTTTGGATTGAAGGGGGGTGAGGTTCAGAAGGGCAGATTGAGAGAAGGGCAGCTACCTGGAGACCTCGCCTGTGCAGCTGGATCCAGATTGGGATTCTGAGGACCAGAAGGTGGCGGATGTGTTTGGCTCTGGGGTTTTGGCTCAGGCACTTCACTAATATTATCTATATTACAAAAAATACAACAGTAAACCTGAGAATCCTTCACACAATGCAGAAGCCCACCCTACTCCAATTAGCCCCCAGTGGCAATTCTGTGGCAGCTGGGTTTCCTCCATGAGACCAAGAAGAGTCCTCCCTCGCTTGGCCATCTCTCAGCATCAGCCCCACCCCCTCCAGGCGCTTTCCCCATTCTTCCTCCTCCTCCTCCTCCTCCTCCTCCTCCTCCACTCCCTCTTTGTCCCCGGGTGTTTTTCTCAGCCCTGAAGAATGAGCCCATCAGAAGCCGCTGGGGCCAAGGGTCAGCGCTGCAAGCTGTGCTGTTCTCTGGGTGGCACGGAGGAGGAGGACAAGGGGGGTTTGTTCTCTGCACTCTTCTCTCTGCCTGGGCTGGGGAGGGAAGGGGGAATCAGCAGAGAACAATGGGGCCCTCTTTTCTGTGCCCTTCTTGGGACTAGCCTCCCCCCCCCCGTTCTCCTCAAGTGGGGTGTGGAGCAAGTGCCCGAGGCCTCAAGCCAGCAGGTTCCCCACTTGGGACTGGCATCTGATAGGCGCCATGCAGCCAAAAAGGCTCATGATCACCATCCTGCCGCCTGAGAACCCCAAGTGCCCCCATCCTTCCGCCTCTTTCCCCCACCTGTCCCACAAACGCCATGAGCGCAGGGCCCCTGTGAGGAAGGAGCCTCCGGCCAGAGACCTAAGTTACTTCGTTCGGGGTTGTCTGGCTGAGCCTGCTACCACTGTCCTTTGGGAAAGCCATGAGAAAGTTCCCGATGGGGGCCTCCTCCTGTCCCACCTCTGCTGCCCCTGCAACGGAGATGACCTTCACGGAGGATGCTACCTGCAGGCAATCTTCCTCCATGAGACTCCCAAGAGGACAAGGAGGGACCCCCCCCCCGCCTGAAGAGAAGGCCAGAGGCGTTGCTTGTTTTCTGGCGCTGAAGGGATTGGCCCGGAGGGGCTGACTGGGGTGCCCACCTCGGGGCTTTGAGCCATGGGCAGGAGCAAGGGGAGCCATATGCCAAGACCCACAAGGAGGATGCGGGGGTGGAGCCCCCTTTGGGTGCCCCAGAGGCCAGGCTGGCTCAGCCATGTTCCGGATCACCTGGCCTGCTGGGGAGGCTTCTGCTTGGCCACTCTGGGGGGAGAACGCTGGGCTATGGATGCCTTGGGGTTTTGGCTGTTTTGCTCTTGCTGGCTAAACTCAATATCCAAGCCAAAAACTCAGACTAATAAAATATGTAAGTAAAGGCAAAGGACTGTTCAGCTCTGCTGAATCTGCTTCCAACATGAGATTGATTGATTGATATCCTGCTTCGTTATTTTTACAAATAACTCAAGACAGCGAGTCTATCAAACATACCTTCCTCCTCCTCCTCCTCCCATTCCCCTCCACAACTACCCTGTGAGGTGGGTTGGGCAGAGGGAGAGGGACTGGCCCAAAATCACCCAGCCAGCGTTCATGGACCCATTTCCTTTTGGCCAGCACCGGCTTTCTATTCTCACCATTCCTGTATTCCTCACATCATATATATTGTAAAGTACAAATGTTTTAAATACATAAATAATAAATACAGTACAATTAAATACATTTCATGCTTTTAGTTGGGACCCAACCTGGGAGAGCTTGTGGTCCAAGCATCTCTGTGCTCTCTGCCAGACTTTGGCTAGGTTGGTGGCCCAGAGGGAGCCCAAAGGCCCCTCTCTCCCCCCCCCCCCCGGGCTTTCTCTCGTGGTCCTTCTCTTGCCTTCCACCAGCCTCAAGGGTAGCCCTCTAAGCTTACATAATGGCCTGGGGGGTGTTGGTGGAGAAGATGACAGAAAGAGGCCCTTGTGTGAACACAATCCCCGGCCTTGTGTCGTGGGCAGAACAATGGACACAAGAAGACAAGCAGGATGAGCCTCCTCAACACTGCCCCTCCCACCCCACGGGGCGGAGTTGAGTCCGGAGGAGCTCTGGCTGGTACCAGCAGGAGGAAGAAGAGGTGTGGGTGCTGCCATAGGGACAGATGGGGGGATTGGAGCTGCTTTTCCAAGGCTGTTTTGGCAGAGGTCAAAAAAGACACCCCCAAAGAGTTTCGGGGGGGGGAGGAGGAATGAGGCTGGGTTGATGCCAATCCAGAGCTCTCTCCTAATTGTTGTGGGAAGGAAAGGAGAACCGGGGCTGAGCCCACCCTGAGCTTGCCTTCATCTGGGGAGCAGAGTGGCATAATGACCCCTCCTGTCCTGTCACTGTCCGGAGACACAGTGGCAGGAAAGAGCACATGGCAGGAGCCACTTCAGCCTAGCTTTACAGGCATTCTTAAGATGGGGAGGTGCCTGAAGGACCGTCTTCCAGGTGCAGCCTCTGCCTGGAGGGATCTGCGGGGCCAGGCTTTTCCTGCAAAGCAAGAGGAATTTCTGAGACCTCCAGCAGATCTTTGGCCAGGCAAGAGAAAGGCAGGTGGCTGGAGCCATTCCACATGGGACTCTGTCTGGGCAACCACCTGCCCAGGGCCACTGGGTGATTTGGTGAACCTGCACATCTGGCCACCTGCCATCCCAAGAATGCTCAGAGGAGACAAAGTGATCCAGGGGGCGGCTGCTGAAAGGGCCCTGCCTCCCCCTCTCCTCTCCTCTCCTCTCCTCCTCCCTCTGTGAAATGGAGCTGGAGTTGCTACTTTGCAGCAGGGAAGAGAGGCCTCTCTTTGGGCCAATTGGATGGAAGACTCCCCGGCCAGGAGCACCGTGTGCCTCCTGCTGCTGTCCCTGGCCAGACCCCCCAGAGGAGTGTGTGGCCCTCAGATGGAAGCTCCCTACAAATGTAGCCAAGAAAGCCACTTGGGGAAGGTGAACAAGCCTTCTGAGCAGGTAAACCGCCTGCAGTAGCCGGGCAAATATAAGGATCACTGCTCGCCTTCGGGGGGAGGGGCTGTGCTAGGGGGTCCCTCTCCTCCACTTGGAATTCCTCAGGAGCTGCTGTCGTTCCAAATCAGAAAAATGTCATTTTATGTGTCCATTTTATTGTTACAGCCATATATTCATGATTTAATATTGTACTGATGTTGGCTGTTTTGTTTTACACCTTGCTGCACATCAGGCAGCCTGGCAGGGGCGGGAGGGGAGCTGAGCATCCCTGTGCAACTTGGAAACTGCTGGGAGGGGACTAAGAAATCGCGCTCTCTGAACACGGGAAAAGCAGAAGCCAGGAGCTGCTGCAAGCTCCTTCTCCTGGGTGCCCTGAGAGGCCTGGTTATGCTTGACCTGCCAGCTGCCTCTCCAGTGGAGGGCATCGGGTGGCGGCTGCTCTTGCCAAGGAGTCCCTACTCAGAGACCCTGCAGGAGCAATGAGGATGTCAACTAATTCAGCCAGACTGAGAAGAAAGGCCCAGCGGGGGTTAATCGGGATGCCCATTCCAGCAGGAGAAAGAGGATGGTGAGGAAGAGGCCTGGGTTTAGTCTGGTGTCCCTCCAGAAAGCATGGCAACCTCCTTCTATGCGCTTTTAATGAAAAGACCCCCAAATCTTGAGCACTCACGGATATCTTCCCCAGCTTCCCTTCCCTCGCCCAGGACCCTGCTCCCTGCCTCTTGCCTGCCCCCCATTCAGCAGCTTCAGCTTGGAACTCGGCCACCCCAAGAGCAACTCGCTCTGACCCCAACCTTCCCTCAATGGCGCAGGGCTCTCCTCCGGTGCGCCCAGACCTCCAAGGAGAGTTTGGCACCATCTCGAAGACCCACTTCCTGAAAAGGGATCTGGTTCAAACTCAGAGGAACCACGCAGGAGTGAATGCTGAACCTGGATGGAGATTCAGAAGACACTTCCTAAATAGTTTGCCAGTCTTTCTTTGAGACGTTTTGGGCACTGAAATGGCAGTTTTAAATTTTAAGTAAATTAAAAATCCCAAGTGTTCAGAAGAAAGGGCATAAAATTCCCTTCAGCCCAGCACTGTTTTTGAATGGCAGTATGGTGTTAATAGCCCAGCTCCTTAATTCTAGGTTCTCCCTAATGGAGAAGGATTAGAGGCTTCCTTGGATTTGCCAACTTACCCATGGTTTCAGGATGCAAGTCAAGGTACCTTTGGTCTCTTCCTGCCTTTGCTCAGCTAGAAGAACCCTTCGTGGTGCCCGTTGCCTTCTCTCCTTCCTTCCCTCTGGCGACTCTCCTGCTCGCCAGCAAAGAAAAGGGCTCTTGGGTTGGCAGCCAGCCCCCTTAAAGAGCCAATCCCCCCTTCATCTGCTCCACCCCTTCGACTCTCCCATCTCTTTAACCCTCCTCTGGACAGTGGATGGGTGCATTTCTTAGCATGGCACAAGCCACAGTCTGCTCTTCATGTGCTCCCAACAGCCTTGTGGGCCGCCCTTTGTGATACACCTTTTGACCACTGTAGGAACAGAAATGGCAACCAGATCCAGCTTTGGGCTCTTCTGGTGCTCCCACAAACATTTGGGAGGGATTGTAAACTCTGATAACAGCCCTTCACTTTGGTCTTTCTAGGGCTAATCTTTTTCTGGCAGCATCTCTCCATATTTCCAGTCTTCCTGGCAGAAACTGCCAAGGTTTGGAGGCATGAGACCAGGCTCCATGATGGGCCTCTTGGATGGCAGGCAAAGGCCTGACAGGCTGGGCCTTCAGCCCCAGAGAGGACTTGGAATGCCATTTGGGAGTCCCCACCTCCTGTGGCATTCAGAGGTTCCACTCTGCCTTCTGTTTGCAGTTAACCCACATCAAATAAATCTTGCAAAGGGAAGGGAGCACCAGAAGAGGGAAAGTACAAAAGGAAAGTTGCTTTGGAAGCAGTTAGGGCACTGATGCACAAGTGACATGAAGCCATGTGAATGACCCAGGACTAAGTACTCCCACCTCACCCTGGGAAGCAAGCAAAGGCAGCCACTTCCGAACATCTCATTGGCATAAGCTTATTTATGGGGGAGGGGCACAGTATAAGCCAGTAATTTTAACTTTTTGAGTTAACCTTAAAGGTTTAAAATGCCCTCCTTTGAAATGCCAGCAGTTTGGGCTAAGAAATCAGCTCATAGTGAACCGGGCATTGATGGAAAAGCTGCCCAGGATCTTAGGCAGGCCGTCTGCACACTCAGCAGCGTTCCTGGCTGCAGAAGCCTAGGAAGTGAGGGCTCAGAAGGGCTCTTCCTGCCACAAGGGGCCTTCCTGGTCTGGGCAAGGCCCTGCACACCTCTCATGCCAGGGCAATGCAGGAAGCCCTCGCTCTGGAGCGGCTGCCTTCCTCGCCTTGCAGGCAACCGGTACAGCGGAGATCTGTCTGCTCCTTGTTGGTCCAAAGTTTCTTTCAAAGATGGTGCCGTCGATCCTTCCAGACTGCCAGGATCTCCTGGTGGCACCTTTCCCACAACTAAACCTGGCCTTTCGGGGGGACGGTTCTATGGGAAGGACCCTGCCTTGGCTGAGAATGGGGGCTGTCAAGAATTTGAGCCTGCAAAGGCATGATCAGATTCAGGGATTACAACAGCCATCTATGCCAAAGCGGACTCTCCCGGAGATGGGAGAAGTAGACTGTAGATCCGAACTACTCCATGATAATGTGAGCCACAGTGGCACAGTGGTTAAATGCAGTACTGCAGACTACCTTTGCTGACTTGTTCAGCAGTTTGGGAGATCAAATCCCACCAGGCTC
>JANHFQ010002927.1:70533-82171 GCA_032468035.1 Aparallactus werneri
CATTGTAACAATACTCTTTATATTGGGCCCAAGACCTTCTTCAGTTTTTTCCCCCTCCCTTTGGTTGCCCCGCAAGGGAGGGAAGCCCCTATGGCCACCTGGGGCTTAGCAAAGCAGCTGTCTGCCTGGGTGGGAAAACCTGCAACTTCTCCAGAAATTCCCTTGCCAGTCCCAGTGGGTCACACACTTACCCTCCTGCCAATTAAACTCCCCTGCCTGGGCAAGGCCAGGCAGGAGCAGCCCACCTGTTTGATCTCACTCTTAAGCTTGACGATGCCAGCGCGTTCCGACTTCGTTGCTCCCACAGCCCCAAACTCACGGATGGAAACTGCTGGGGTCAGGGTGGAATCCGTAGCCCGCACTGCAGGAACATCAAGACTCAGAATACCAGCCTGGGTCCCTGGAGCTCCTTCAGCAGGTGAGTTCAGGATTCCTGAGCTGGTTGCCTCTGTTTGGGCTGGCTCCCTTGACCCTCCCAGCCCCCACCTGAGGCCAGCAGCTCACCGCTTCGCTCCACACCGAACTCTTTGCCACTGAGGATGTGGTGAAGAAGGTTCTTCATATGGGAAGGGCTGAGGCTCATCAAGCTTTCGGCAGCTTCTTCACCTGAAGCCAAAGGAAGAGGAAAGGGGGAGCTGACCCACCCATGGTGTCTCTCATCCCCAGCCCACGCCCTGCCCGAAAGGCCCCTTGCTGCAGCCCCCCAAACAAAGCCTCTGCCAATCGGCACAGCGGCCCCTGGGCTGATCCCACTCACCCGAGCAGCAGAGCGACTGGGCCAGCTCCATGGCCATCACCTGAATGATCAGCCCAATGCGCAGGCGGAACATCTCAGCAAAGAGGGCCGGCTGCGTCCGGATGTACATGGCGAGGTAGACCATGATCTCCTGCAGAGAGAGGAAGGAGCAGCCCTTGGCAGACCTGGCCACAGCGTGGCCCCAGAGAAATGCCGCTTGTGGCTTACCTGCGTCAGGATGAAGAGGCTCATGTTCTTCTCGCTGGCCTCGTCTATCAGCTGGGTGAGCTCCTCGTAGGGCAGGGGGCTGTGGAGGCGGTAGGATCGAGGATGGTGAGGAGCCCACAGACGACCAAACCCAACCTCCAGGCTGCCCCCGTGAGGCTTCCACAGCCCCAGCAGGGACCGCTCCCGTGGGCAGCGGAGCAGCCCAACGTCCAGCCTGATCCTCCTTTCCTGCCTCTCCCCTGCATGGCTTGGATGGAGTCAGGCAGGGCATCCTGGACATCCTCTGGGGGATCCAGGCGGCCGCCGTAGGCCAGTTTGGGAAAGCTTGGCTTAGGGGGGCTGACCTACGCGTGACTCCGTCTCCTCTTGGGAAGGACTCCGGGTGGGAGAAGCTTGGGGGGAATTGCCCACCAACTGCCTTGTACTTGAATCGTTACGTTACATAACTACAGAATTGCAACAAAGGATCGCTATAATGATATACTTTCTCTTTTTCCCCTGTCTGTTTAAGCAATAAAAATATTTTTGAAAGATGGTAACAATTTTGCCAGAGCCCATAATCAACCCAGGGACTCACGCAGAGATGGTCTTCTCTCGAGGCTCTGGGGGCAGCCCCACGGTCAGGTGCTTCTGGTGCGACAAGAGGTCCGTGCAGGCCTAGAGAGAGGAGCTCGTCAAGGGGCAGAAGATCCCACGAAGGGAAGAGCCCAGTCGCCCCGGGTCAAGGTCCAGCACCTCGTCCAGGGCCTCCACCTTCTTCTTCAGGATGCCAGAGACGTAGCGGATCAGGGCCCATTGGCGAGTCCCACCAACTTTGCTGTAGAGCTCCACCAGGAGGCCCTTGACGGTGGCCCCACTAGTGCCATGGATCTCGGTGTCCCAGTCGGGCCCCCTGAAAGCAGAACTGAAGCTGGTTAGAGAAAGGGGCTGCCGGCTTGCCAGAGCAAGTGGCCTGCTTGGAGAGCAGCCCAACGGAACCGGCACCGTGGCTGCTGTTGAGGCCACCCCAGGCAGGGCCAGCCTAACACAGGAGTCCAGGCCACTGTGAACGGGCTTCCTCCCGAGGAGCCACCCTCCTCCCTTTGCCACGAAACGTTGCAGGGGCCACAGGCAGATCTCTTCCCTTCAAGAGGAGGCCCCTTGGCAGCAGCCCTGGTGGCAGAGTTTTCCAGGGCAAGTCTCCCTCCTGGGGCTGCAAGGTGAAAAGAAGGGGAAGGGCTCTGCCTGGTTCCTACTTCAGGGTGTGGAGGAGATGGAGGCAGCTGGCCTGGTCCTGCAGGGTCTGGCATTCACGGAGCTGGTTCACCAAGGCCCGACTGTCCACCTTCCCGCTTGCATCCTTGGGGAGACTCACCTTGCCAGGGAGGCCGGGTGACTTGTGGAGGAAAGACAACAGGGGGACTTTGGGAAAACATGGCTCTTGATCAGCCCTTCACTGGTGTTTACAAGAAAAGCCGTCCCAAAACCAGGAAAGGGGACAGAGTGATGTGGCTGGGCCACTTTATGTGCCTGGAAGTAGGGGAAGGTGGAAATGGCTCCCAGGGCCCCCAGTTTTCCCCAACTTGCTAACAAGCAGCAGGTTGCAGGGAGCTTTTGGCAGCTCCTGCTGCTCTGGGCCACGGAAGCAGCCTGAGCAGACTGTTCAGGAACCTTACCTGGACCTCCTGGTTTGGGGCCGAACCCAGCAAGTGAGCAGACGGCTTATCGTCCAGGAGAAGCTTGGAGGGGATGTACAGGTTGATGTCTGCAACAGAGACAGAAAACAATGCCCTCCCCCCCTTCAGGGATGTGGCATGGCTGGCTGCTTGCTGGGCAGAGTGATCGCCAGCAGAGCTCAGGAGAAGAGAAGGGTCTTTGGGGCAAGGGACCCTTCCCCATCATGGCTATTATCAGAGGCAGATGCTCACTCTGCACATGCAGCTCCTTTGCCTTTGACATCAGGGACAAGAGGTCCTGGGTGCTGTGGACAGCGGCACGGAAGCGATTCAGCCCCGCCTTTTGAGCTGGGGGTGGGAGGCTGACTTTGGGGGCAGAGTGATGGAGAAGTTGGTCCAGGTACTGGGCGATGTCATCGCAGAATTCAGCTGCAAGGAGAGGAGCAACAGGGCGAAAGCCCCATGAGGGCTCCAGTGGAGCAGAGATGCCCCCGTCAGAGGGCTCCTGGCCAGACCAAAGGACAGCCTCGGGCAGGGTGTGGGTGTGCAAGCCCAGGACAGGCAGATGAGTCCCTGTTGCGAGGCCTGCAAGGTGGCATCAGCCTGATGGTGCCAGCCAGGCAAGTCTTTGACAAAGCAGGGAAAGAGCACCATTTCGTGCCCCCCTCAAAGATGGCACAAGAGCCACAATGGCCCCTTCCACACTCCTGGGGCTGCCAGATGGCCAGCAAATGATTGCAAAGCCGTTTTCTACAAGGAAAACTTCTTGCTACCCCTTCCTGTTTCATTGCCAGACCCCCCCCCCCAAGAAGTCTGACCCTCTCCCACAACCCGGAGGCTAAGAGTGCCCGAGCGATGCTCATGCACTTTTCCGAGGCTGCCTGGGTGACTCACAGCCCACACTGGGCCTTACTCGGCACCAGCACTCAGCCCACCACCTCCCACATGCAGCACCCCAGAAGGGGAAGCATTTGCCCCCCATGCAGCAATGCAGCAAACATGCCAGTATTCAGAGGTGGTATGGAGGGGGTGACCGCAGGCTGGTTACAGACATTGTTATGATGGGATGACGAGTCAGAGGAATCCAGAGGAAAGGAGGAAGAGGAGGGCGTTTGTGGGAGCAGGAGAAGCCAGTGGAGATGTCTATCGTTGTCAGGGAGAACTCCAGAGGGAAAATAAACACCAGGAGGTGAGCGCACCCAGTGCCTGCTTTCCCACCTGGCTTAGGGGCAATGAAGTCTGGGCACAGGCACTTTGACGGCTTCATAGGGAAGCTGCTTGGTCAGGTGGAAAAAACCCTTCTGGGTGACCAGCAAGTTTTTCATCCTAGACCTGCCTAGCAGTAATGCGCCCGCTTGGCTGGCTTCTTCCATCCCAGCCCAGGGAGGCCCCAGTTTAACAGGGACCCGCAGCCTCCTTTGCCTTTGGCTCTCCTAGCTGAGCAGAAAGAGAGCCGAGAGCTTTTGGGGTTCCTCGGTGTGTGTGTTGGGGGGACGTCTGGACATTTGTTGTGAAGCCCTTACTAGAAACCCCTCTCCCTTTGGTCCTTCTCCCCAGGCTGCCTCCTCGGAGCAGCTCCCCACATGAACCAGGAGGACGCCACCTGCTCCCTTCAGCCCAGGGATAGAGCCCCTGCCCAGGCCGGGTCGGAGGTTAATTACCGTGGCTGACAACCATGAGTTACACTCCAGGTAGGAGGCTGTGGTGTTACTGTCTGGATTAAGAGGTCCGGCATTCCTGACCACCGCACACCCGAGTGCAGGAAGCAGGGGTGGCCCCATCTCCTTACCATCTTCTGCCAACTGAAAGCCATGCATCCAGTCCTCAGGGTCTAAATCTTGGAAGCTCTCAAGGCTGAGCCCATAGTCATCGGCATAAAGCTTACCCTCCAGCCCGGCATCCATGAAGCTGAGGTGGGTGCGGCACGAAGTGGTGAGAAAATCAGACAACCTACCGGTCTGGATCCTGCAGGAGCCAAAGTGGAGGGAGAGGGTCGGGTGGAAAGAGTCCCCAAGCCAGAGGGCGCAACCTCCCTTCCTCCGAGGGAGCACCCTTGGGCTCATCATCTCCAATTCCCCATGGGCCCTTCCGGGCCCACCTCTGGCAGGAAAAGGCACCTCAGCTTACCTTGCCCCTCCAAAATACCCATCCTGCAACTTCCTCAGCGTAGCCAAGATGGCTGGGTGGAGGTTGGTCCCCGTTTCGTCTTTTCAAAGGAGAAAAGGCAGCCGGGGTTGGTGACTCGTCAGAGGAAGGCCAGGCAAACTGTGCCCCACCAGGCTCGCCACAACCTCCCCCTCTGAAACCCTCCACTGGGCAAGCAACGCACCAAGCATGGTCTGCGAGATGGGGAAGGTGATGGTGGGCCGCCCTGTCATGCCCCAGCGGCTGCACAGGTAGGAAAGGTCCGTCCGCAGCATCTCCACAATCATCTGGTTGTCCAGAGCCAGATAGAACTGCTGCTGGTCGATGAACTGAAGGGACAGGCGGGAGGGATGCACAGAGAGGAGAACGGAGGGTCAGGTGTGGGGAGGCTCCCAAGGAGAAGGGCAGTGCACTGCTGGGGCGTGGGGGGAGGGGACAGCCCCTCAGTCAGCAGGGGTTCAGCAAGGCATACAAGAGCGGTTGGGGCTTAAAGGGGGGAGGTTCGGGGGGGGGTGGAAATTGAGAGTCAGCCTGTGCTCTGGCTTCGTTCCAGGAAAGGGAGGAACTGTCAGGTCCTTGAGCCAGCCCCTCCCCACTTGAAAACACAGGCACACAATGCACCAGCAACCCCAAACACAGACCAGGTTCTCCAATGCCCTGGAGGCAGCTTCCCTCTGCGGCTGGCTGCCCCCTCCCCCAATGAGCGTGGCCCTGCTCTCTCTCCTCACCAACCTCAGGAGTGAAAGCAAAGATGTTGTCCCGAACGTCGTAGAACTTGGAAGTGGCAAGCACCCCCATGTGTCGGAGGGGGCGCCCGCTGAGGCCCAGGCGCTTGTTGCGGCCTGTCAAGAGATGGACCGGCTCAGCTGCAGAAGCAGCCCCCCCCCCCAATCCTTGCACCTGCAGCTGGTCAAGAGGCAGAACAGAGGGAGGGGCTGCTGGGTGCCAGCTGGTGGTCAAACACGGAGAACCCCGAACCCTCGGACTGCCCCAACCACCAGCAGTAAGACCCTGGGGGTCTCTCCAAGCCTCCATTGGGCTCACCCAGGCGGGCATAGATGTAGCTGAGGATCCTGGCTGGCTGAATTCGGATGGGGTGGGCTTCGGCCACCGTCTCCACCAGAATGCCCTCCTGGCACAGGATGGCCTGGATGGCCTCTGTCTCGGCCAGGAGGCACACTAGCCGGGAGAAAGGAGGGCAGGGTCAGGGCAGACCTCCAGGGCTTGGGGGGGAGGAGGTTTCTGGCAGCCCCAGGCCAGGGTAGGTGAGGGGGCCTGGCCCACGGCAACCACTCTCCAGACCCCCCGGAGTCCCTCCAGAGCATCAGCCTTCCACACCCGCCTGTCCTATGTGGGGAACCCCGTTGCAGAGCCACCCTGGGGACCCCCTGCTCCCTCTCACCCTGCACCACCACCACTGGCTTGGGAACGGTCGAAAACCTGCGGTTCAGAGGGTCGATTTCTCCTGGAGCCAGGAATCCCTGTGAGGAGAGGCATGGATTATGGCAAGGGCCCATTCCGCTCCCCCACCCCCACCCAAGGCTCTGCCGGGTCTCTTTGGGAAGGCCTCCCACAAAACCCAGAGGAAAAGTCTGCTTCTGCCGTTGGGTGGATAGAGGTATACTGCTCATGAGGGTGGAGGTTTCATTGCATTGAGAAATCCTCAATGGATGCAGGCAAAGCACCTGCGAAAAACCTCTTTGATACCTGATGTTGATCTCGGGAAGCCCACAGAAGCACCTGCAAGGTGGGCAGAGCAGACCTACACAAGCCGCCCACGGCTGATCTTCTGCCAGCTGGCATCCAGGGAAGCTCCAGGCAGGCTGGTTTGTGCTGGGGCTTCCCCGTGGAGGGGGCCTGGAGATGCCCCTTGCCATCCGCCGCGACCTCAAGGCAACTCCAAGGCAAGGACGGGGCTGAAGCTCACCTCTGCCATGAGGCAACCCAGGATGTAGAGGGACTGGGCCCACATCAGTGGCAGCTTGCCCACGGGTAGGCGCTCCACGGTGTGGGGGTGGCTGTATTCCTCCTCAACCTATCAAGACAGACGAAGAAAAACCTGATATTTGAGAGAGCAGAAAAAGGCCAGGAGCTGCAGATCGGTTACACTTGGGTGGCCAACTCCACACCCTTCAGGAAACACAGACGGCAGGGAGTGCACAGGTGCCCAGGGGGTTCAAGGAGCCCTGGAAATCTATTAAATGAACTTCTAAACAGTTTAGATGCTTTCAAAGAAAGGCCCACTTCAAATATGTCTTTTTGTCTGTTAATCTGCAGGCAGAAAAAAAAATGGGACTGGAAGATGTAATCGCGTCCACTAAACCAGGGCTGCCCAATCCCTGGTCCATGGAACAGGGAGGGTTGGGGGTGGAAAGGTCCCTTTTTGCTGACCTTCTCCAGGGGGACGCAGTAGAGCTCTGGTACCAGTCGCAGCCCATCCTTCCCCTTGATCAGGACTCCCTCAAGAGCTTCGCGGTACTCCTGGACCTGAAAAGAGGCATGTCAGGCGTGGGAAGAGGCTGGCGCTCACCAAGGCCCAGGCTGGTGTGGGTTTGCTCTCTGGGCCAGTCAGCCGCCCTCCGCCCGTGTGATGCTCCAGCCCAGCGCTCCGCCCGGCTCCACCTGCTCCGCATTGCCGCTGAAGAGGCCATCGATGATCAGGTAGGTCCAGAAGAGCGGCCACTCGCATTCTATGTTCTCGAAGAGCTTCAGCTCCGCAGGCTCATAGTAGAGGCGGCTGGGGTCCTGTGAGGGATGGGGGGGAGCGATCAGTGGGGCAGGCTGGGAGCCTCTCCCTTCCTTTCTCAGAGGCAACTGGGCAGAACCGCTCAATGGCAGAGGAGACTCCGCATCAGGAGCTGCACAGGGCAGGGCCCACTTTCCAAATATTGACCCATCTGATCCTGGAACAAACCACTTTTCTCCTAGCAATAAAAGGTTGCCAACTGATCAATCAAGCGCAGGTCGACTTCCACCCGCCCTGTTCAGTCCGGATGCACAACGGCTTCACTTGTAGAAATGCAAAGGCTCCGCCTGGCTGCGTGTGGGGCCCGACCCCTGCCAAGCAGCAGGGGGAGTGCGGACACACTGCTCAGGGCAAGGCCATTGGGGCCTGGAACTGGCATGCTGGAACTTACCTCCTTGGGAGTTCTGTAGCCATCACGGAGGAACCGGCAACAACCGTAACGGCCCTGAGGACAAGAGGGGACTCGTTCAGCTCTTGGAGCGCTGAAGGGCAGCAACTTGATAGGCAGCTGGGCCGCCCCCATCGCCGCAGCCTGGCACCCAAGGGTAGGAAAGCTTGCCTGCAGCTTGGCAATGATCTCCTCCTTGGTCTTCTCCACCACAGCCGAGTCTTCCACCGCAAACGCCGGGTAAGAAATGATTGAGAGGAGACTGGCGTCAATCTCCTTGGAGGTGGAGGCCCTCGGCAGCATGGAGTGCAGAATGGACTGCCGAGACAGAACCAGAAGATGCTGAGTGAGGCTGGCCGGCAGGTTGCAGCCCTTCAGGCAACTGGCTGCATTGGGATGCTCTGGGCTGCGGCACAGGACATACCCCGGTGAGCCCAGATGCTGACTGGGGGCCTGGCAGGTGGACCCAAGGGGTCTCATTAAGTGGGGGTCTCTGCCAATCTCAGCTGCCTGCGACCCCTCCCTCTGCTGCCCTCAATCCAAGGCCTCCTGGGGATGGGGTTCGGCCTGCCCCTCACCTGGCAATACTGCACCTCATCTGGCAAGACGTGGATCACTGACTGAGGACCCCCCTTGACGCCAAAGAGGTCAAGTTCGTCCAAGGCCTCCAGAGCTGCCTGAGAAGCATTTGGAGATAATCAGTGGTGGGATTCAAAAAAAACCTACTACTGGTTCTGTGGGTGTGGCTAAGCATTCGGCCCATCAGAGGTGGTATTTGCCGGTTCTCAAAATTATCGCTACTGGTTCTCCAGGACCTGTCGGAACTGGCTGAATCTGAATCCCACCTCTGGAGATAATGTACAGCTAGCAAGCTGGGCACAGTCCCTCCTTATGGACCCTGAAACTTCTAGCTCACCGAAAGATTTAGGAAAGGAATGGCAGGTGAGTTGCTAAAGGAATCCCTTCCTGGCAGAAGCAGCAGGACTGGTAATAGTGTTGGGGTGATTGAGGTTTTGGGGAGCGTATTCTACACAGTCTGAATGTTGCCTGCTGCTCTACAATGGGATCGAGCCCCTCCAGCATCCCAGGGGTCCCCTCACCTTTGCCATGCCCACCGAGCTGGCATTCAGCTCTGTAATTCCTTGGTTTGTCTTGTCGCCACGTTCCCATATCCCAAAGTCCTGCCAAACAACATTGAACAGAAAGCTATCGCTCGACGGCGAGGTCCAGAGCATTCAGCTTCCGAGCCAGGCCCCAGAGGAAAGCAGCCTCGTGGTGGTGGTTTCCCAGGACTGCCCAAGGTAGGTGCCTAGCCGAGCTGCCAAACTGTGCCCCAGCTGGCTTGGACTCCACCCCCAAGCCCCCAAAAGCAACAAACACCCCTGGGAAAGCAGCCGTAGAAGCTTTCCTCCCGCTTCTTGTGCTGGATCCCAACTGGCCCTTTGACTTTGACTGCCCCAATGTTCCTGCCAATTAAAGCCATTCCCCACTAAGCCTGCTCTCTGGAAGCAGGGGTGCCCGTGGCTTGCCCCCCTCAGCTTCCCAGAGCACCAAGCCACATGCCGCTCACCGCAGTCTTGTATGCAGCCTCGATGTAGAAGACAAGATTTTGGACAAAACTGACTTCATCCAGGCTGTGGATGATGTGAAGCCCTGGAAGAGAGAAGAGGTGAGGTACAGCTGGGGCCCCTCCCTCCCAGCTGGCCCCCCTCCTGTCTACAGAGCCCATCCCTGCCTTGAAGAGGAGGTCACGGGAGGCCTTACCAGAGGCCGTCATCTGGGCCAGCATCAGCAGGTAGAGGGAAGTGGCATCCAGCTGCAGGTGGCCCCACTGGTTGTCTCCCACCACGGTGGCACAGGTGTGGGTGTTGTACTTGGCGTGTAGGCAGTCCTTGGGGCTCTGGCTGTACTTGAAGTCCTCCACTTTGTCCACCTGGACGAGGAGCAGATGGCCAAGAGGAGTTGGATGCCCTGGCATTGGGCCCCAGCGAGAGGCCTGGCAAGCCAGTTGTTGGCCTGCAGAAGGCCAGGAAGGAGCCTGGCAGAAACTCGGGGGCCAGGAGGGGCACAGCACTTCAAGAGCCCTACCTGCCGCATCATGCACTGCAGGAGGCCCCTCATCAGCTTCACCACGCTCTGCAAGAGGAGGAAAGGGCAGAGCGGCGTTCGGAGGACGGCCAAAGAGGCGCGGTGACCTTTCCCAGGTCCAGCTTGTAACCAAAGCCGGCTCATCTGTTGCAGCCTGTTCTTGACTTGCTGATGCAGCCTGGCTATTGACACCCGCATCTCGGCAGCTTCATTTCCTGCGCTCATCCAGATCACCCTCCCTCCCCCGCTTGTCTTGCCATCCTAAATAGAAGCCCCCGACAGAAAGACGAGGCAGCTGGAACAGCAGAAGGACACTTCGCTGGGCTCGATTCCAGCCACCTGGTCACTGACCCCCCCCCCCAGGCACTTGGCCTCCAGGGTGGGTGAGGAGCAGGGATGGACCCCACAGGGCAGAGCAGCTGCCCTGAACCCCAGGCCCAGAGCTCGGGACAGCGCTGGCCCCAAGATCCAGCGTTACAGCCTGACCTTTCCAGGCAGGAGATCAGATGACGGGGGTCACGGCAGGGCATCCGTGGTGCCAGGAAGGGGGCCTGCTTGTCCCAGGATTCCCTTTTTGGCAGTTCAGGCAAGGCCCATTTACTCCTGGGCAGCTCTTCTGGAGGAGAGACCCTTCCCAGACCCTTCCCCTCCTGCACGGCTCCTGGGGGCCACAGGGCAGTGCTGCAGCTTTTGCCCCCAAGAAATGGAGCAGGTATCCCCCAAATCTCACCAGTTTAAATATAGGGAAACATGCGAGAGATGCCCCTCGCCTACTCGGCCCCACAAGAGGCAGCTGCTCAGGAGCTGGTCTAGTCTGGCCAGTGACAGAGGGTGAGGGCTTCACAATGGGCAGCCAGCCAGCCCCACAGCCCTCCCCCCTTGTGGGCAGTACCTGCTCCAGTTCATAAGCTTTGGCCTTGTCCTCATCACGGTCCGCATTCTTCCGGTAGGCCAAGCCCAGCCCCCACACGGCCAAAATGCTGTAGACATTATCTCGGACCCAGGCGTCTGGGTGGTCGCAGCTAGCCGGAAGCAGCCCTGTAACGGGATTCTGGAACCAAAAGTGGAAGGGAGAGAAGGGCGGGGGGCTTAGAAAGGAGAACCAGAGACCAGCCCAAGAGGTGGCAGTTAAAGCATGTTGACCAGTTTCCAACACCTGCTATGGATGTCTGGTCCTTGTGATCCTGCGGCCACAGTCTGATCACAGTGTACTTGGTGAGCAAGGCAGATCACGGCTGCCCAGAAGGTGTCCTTGATTTTGATCCTGCAGACCAAGGGGCCACCGCGACCCTCCTTCAGAGGCTGCTGACCAAGCAAACCTCCTCAGGAGCACCCCAAGAGTTGCTCGGGCCAACATCAGTCACCAGCAAATGGGGAGGGGGGGATTCTGGGCTTGCTCAAAGTAAACCATGAGTACCATGGGAGTTGGGAGGCCTATAAATTTTAATAAATAAATAAACCCCACCCTTTCACATTCTTTCACCCTTTCCACACATTCTGCCAATGGGTCCAGCGTGCAAATGACCACTTCATCGGACTTCTCAGACCTTTAAAAGGCAGGAGTCCGGCCCACTGACTGGTGGTGGTTGCTGAAAACACACAACCGGGACCCTTGCTGGCTTCCTTCCCTCCCCCCCCCAGTGGGCTCCGCC
>JANHFQ010002927.1:96003-107696 GCA_032468035.1 Aparallactus werneri
TAATCTGCGTCGGCTTCCCTCCCCCCCCCCCCTTCATGAAGGGCTCAGGGACGGGAGCCAGGCGTATCTCCTCCGAGAGGATTTGGAGCCGGTCTCCCCTGGCGGAGGGCTGTCATGGCTCTGCATAATCTCATCTCTAGCGCTGGGCCTGCCTAGGTGGACGAGTGCTGCCCTTTCCTCTGCTGCTCAGTTGGGGGAGGAGACCCCTTGGGCTCCGTCCACCTAGGTCTTTGACAAGCGGCTGCCCTGTGGGGGAGGCCAACTTGAGGCAGGCCCCAGCTAGGCTGCCATTAATCTGCTTCTCTCTGGCCAAGTGAAACACGTGTTTTTGGCCAGAATTAGTGGGCCCCAACAGCTAAGAGACCCCCCGAGCAGCCCCCACCGATGCGTATGTCTGCAGCCCCCTCTCCTCCTCTTTTTTCCAGTCAGCTCCTGCAGCACAAGGCAGCCTTCGCCAGGCTCAGCCCCTCCTGGACCTGCTTTGAGCACCCCGAACCAGCTGGGCCCCCTTTCTGCCGGACCCCATCCACACACAACCTCTCCTGGGACTGCGAGCAGCCAAAGTGGATCACGGAGAAGGGGGGCTTAGAAGGGGGGCTCAGTGCGTCCCACAAACCCCCCTTGCGTGAAAGGGCCTATTCGGAGAGCCACCTCTGCATCGAACCTGCCGGTGTCTCTGCGAGGGAGTGGCAAGAAGCCCCGTTGGCCAAGGTGGAGGAGACGGCACCAAAGTCGCCATCATGCCAAGCCAGAAGAAGGGCCCCCCCTCCTCCGCGCCCTCCCCCACCCAACTGGGAAAAATACCACCCAGCCCGGCCTTCACTCCAGCAGATTTTCCCTGCCCAGGACAGCCTGCCCGTTCGTGTGCAGGACTGCTGGGCGCCGGGCCAGCCTGGCTTCGAAGCAGCCAGGCAGCGTTCTCAGAGCCTCCCTGCGGAGCAGCCTTGGCACAACAGGCCACAACTGCAGTGCCCACGGCTGCCTTGTGCAGGACCCGGTGGTGCCCCTTCCCTCCCAGACAATCCCCACTACTACTGCCATGAGTCACCACCCCGGACCCTGAAGTGGCTGATGGCTGAGGCAAGTGACCGGAGTGCCCCATCCAGGCAAGTGCCTTCCATTGGTTTCCGCTGTTCCTGTCCCAGAAGGGTGAAGGGTTGGGAGGGGCATTCCCAGGAGGCATTAGCTGAGCCCTTCCCGCACAGGCACAAGGGTCTAACTTGCCCACTTATGGCGCAGGGAGGGCAAGCAAGGGGGCCTGGGACAGCTGTGCCAATGAGAAGGTGCCCCCTAGCTCTCGTCTTCCCTTTAGGGCAGGGAAGGGTGCACAAGCCCCCTGTAGAGTCGGTCGCCCTCCATCTCTGCCTGCAAAGGGAATGGCTGGGCCTTAACGGGATGGGTTGGTTTTATGCTTACAGGGCAGCCAGTTCCTCAGAAGGAGCAGCCACTGAGGAGCCTCCCCGGGTCAAGGAGCAGGAGACGCCAACCGGCAGCCCCTCCGAGCAGCCCCTTACCTGGCGTGAGTCTGTTCCCTTTGGGGTGTGGCAGAGTGTTCGTTTGGAGGGCAGCCCTGCCGGCTTACACCTTCTGTGCCCACCAGAGCCACAGCAGGGTGTGCCTGGGTCCCAGGACACTGTGGGAGAAAGTCACAAATCGGGGCCGCCCCCCTCTCGCCTGAATTCGGAGGAGCTGATGAGAGACGTGGCAGGCAAGGACCGCTCTCTGGCTGGAGTGCTGAGCTCTGGTTTCGGACTCCGGTCAGCAGCCGAGGTGATGGGTGACCTCTTTGCTGCAAGCAGCTGCCCTCTCTGGCCAAGGCAGGACTGGTCACTGCTGGGGAGTGGTCCCAGCTGCCCTGAAAGGTGAGCACCTTTGGGCTTTGTGGGTTGGGGGAAGGAAGAGAGAGTCAGTGCCAGCAAGAAGGGCAAGTCACATGAGAGCCAGCCTGACCCCAGGTGCAGCACCCCACCTGGCTTGGGGAGACCTGAGTCCAGAGCCCAGTTCTTTTGCCAAGTTCCCTTGGGTAATCCCGGGCCGATAACCTTCTCACAAGTTGCTGGGATAAGAAAATGGGGTGGGGGGAGCAAGCAAGGATGAGAGGAAGTAGAATTGCACACAGGCCGATGCAGCTGGGCTGCTGGAGGCTCCGTTTCCCCCCCGCCCCCGATGTAAGACCTGCTTCTTCTCTCCCCCAACCTGTACCCCCAATGCATTCTTTTGTGTAGGCAGCAGAAGTCTTCCAAGTTCACCCCTGGTGGGGGAGCCCCCCTCTCCTGCTTGACTTACCTCAACCCGTCGGCGGGCAAGGCGGAACTGCTGAACCAAATGAAGGAGCGGTCTGAGTTGGCTGCAGCCGCTCCAGAAGAGGAGCCGGACCACGACCTGGTTCAGAAGAAGGTGAGCAGATTACTGAGCCAGAGAGTCCAGGGCCTGAGCAGCCAGGGCATTGGATACGGGCACCCTTGGCTTCAGATGGGCACCAGGAGCTGGTGGTCTTGGGGGAGCATTTACAAGTCCCAGCAGGGCTGGGACTGTCAGCCCAGCAGGGCCAGCCGGCCAGCCTTTCATTGGGACCATGTCTCCCTCGAAAACACAACCCCTCGCAACCCGGACTTGCCATCCGGATTCCCCCTGAATCTTCCCAGCGAGCAGAGCCTCCACAGGCAGCCGCTGACCTCTCTGCTCTGCAGGTGCAGCTGATCGAGAGCATTGGGCGGAAGCTGCTGGTGCTGCAGGAGGCCCAGCAGAGCCTGCAGGATGATCTGAGTGCCAATGCGGCCCTTGGCAGAGAGGTGGAAAGTTACATCAAGGGGTCTTGCAAGCCCCATGAATTGGAGAAGTTCCGCCTTGTCATAGGTGACCTGGACAAAGTGGTCCACCTGCTGCTCTCACTGTCCGGGAGGCTGGCTCGAGTGGAGAACGCCCTCACTGGCCTGAATGTGGAGGAGAAGGAGGAGGAGGAGAAGGTGGGCACTGAAGGGGGCAGGGAGGGCAGGCTGCTGAGGGTGGCTGGCCTGCCCTGGCAGAGTGGAGCTCCCTGCAGCCGAGTTGCCCTGGGTCCTCCATTGCTCCCTGTCGCGACTCCGGCTGTGTGTGCTGGGACACCCCCAGGCCCAAACAACAGCAGCAGGCTGCTCCTTGCCTGCAGGGTGCAGGGTGGGGCTCCACCCATGAAAGCTGTGCCGCTCTTCCTTTAGATACAAACAGTCATGCAATTCCACAGTGTTTGGCTTCCTGTTCATCAAAGGGTACTCAGCCCCACTGCTGACGATTCTGGGCTGCACCACACTGCTCCCCCGGGGCCTTGGCAGTGCCAGTCTGGCCAGGAGTTTGCGGTGCAGTTGGTTTAACCCCCTTTCCTGCCCTGGTGGGAACTCCAGGACTGCTTATTAGATCCAGCCCTGGGCTCTGCAGCCAGCATGGGGCTCCTTATCTGAAGAGGCCCCAAGCGTGGCCAGCACTGACCAGGACTCTCTCCTCCTCCTGCCCATAGATGGCCCTCCTGGAGAAGAAGCAGCAGCTGGAGGCGCAGCTGGAGGATGCCAAGGAGCTGCAGGAGCACGTGGCTCAGCGGGAGCAGCTCGTCTTTGCCAGCGTCTCGCGCTGCGTGTCCCCTGAGCAACTGCAAGACTACCAGCACTTTGTGCGCATGAAGTCCGCCTTGGCGATCCAGCAGCGGCAGCTGGACGATAAAATCAAGCTGGGAGAGGAGCAGCTGCGTTGTCTCTGGGAGAGCCTGCCTCGGAGGCCCCGGAACCCCTAGGGGAACCAGGACCCCGCTGGTTGGGGGGAGGGCTGGCTGCAGACTGCAGGGCCTCTACAGCCTTCTGTCCTCTGGAAAGCAATGACGCCTTTTGCCCAAGAGCTGAGTCTGCTCCTGCCCTCTCTGGCCCAGGAAGAAGGGGTCACCCACGTGCCTTTGGCCACAAAGATGTGCTCGCCTGCAGTTAGGATCAAGAAAAGATGGCTGGGGGAATCCTGAGTGACTGGAACGAAGAGGCAGTGGGGGTCTTCGCAGCCTCCCACAAACTACCCAGCAGGCCAGATGAGGGGGCCCCATCCCTTCCAGGGGCCACACAGCCTAGCATGGACAAAGTCTCCCTCTCGCCATACTTTCCAAGCTCCACTGTGGGGACCCATTGCTCACCTTAAGTGCCTACAAGCCCCAAAGGTGCCTTTTCTGCTGGTCCATTTTATTTATTTTCCGCTGTTGCTATGCTAGAGTTTGTTTCCAAGTGAAATCTGGGCCTGGGCAGGGGGCCTGGATGGGCTGCCCAAGAGCAGGGCACAGGCTGTTTTGGAGCCCATGTCCACAGCAGCTTCCCCGAGAGACACCCCTGCAGCACCAGGGTCAGGTGAGGATCAGGCCTGGAGAAGCCTGGCTTTGCAGTGGGCTGTGGCCAGACCCCTAAGCCAGCGATGGTGGAGGGACAGCAGGCATACCTCTGAGCCTGCCTTTGTCATGAGCTACGAGCTGGTTCCCTTAGTTTATCCACGGGGTCAATGGGCAACCCAGCCCCAGTTACCAGCTCTTTCCCTCGGCCTTGGCCAAACAGCCCTGCCCTGGGAGTGGGTCTCTCTTCCATGTAAGGAACGCTCTTTGGGGGGGGGGGACCGGGACTGGATAACAAGGGCTGCTCTTCCTACTTCTCCTGTGTCCGCAGCAGAGGAATGTGTTGGGATCCTGCCATGGCTATTGTGGCCCTAACATCCTCTTCCTCTCCATTGTCCTTGGCCCAGTGCAGGAAGCCAAGTCTGCCTGGCTTAACCTCTTCATTGCTGGGCTGCCTGGAACTCGTGGCTGCACATTCTTGCCTCCAGGAAGGGGAATAAGGCCCGGATGGGGCTGCCTTAGCCTTCTGGGCCTCGAGAGGAGTGAAAATCCCACTCCTGGGCTCCCAACAAGCAGGGAAGGCAGATGGCTTGTCCCTCTTTCACCCTCAAAGCGGGAGACCCAGTTTTTCCAGAGCAGCTTCTCAACCTGCTGCCCTCTGTTGCTAGGACTGCAGCTCCTGGATGCTCCCAGAGGCCGGTGCCAAAGCCGGGGGCCACCTGGCCTTTGACTGCTTCCCGCCTTGGGCTGCTAGGGAGGGCCTTGCCATCCCTCCTCCGAAGGGCTGAGCCGGCCTTGATTGTTTCAGAAAATCTGGGCTTTGAGGGACTCAAGCGCCTGCCCATTGGTGTATTTGGATACAACAGCCCACAATCACCAACTTGGTAGTTGCTCTTGGTTTCTACTTTAGCCTCTGCTGGTCCTGGAACGGCCCCGGGAGTGGGGAGTGGGTGCGAGTCCTCCGTTTTGGAAGGTGGAATGAGGAGGCAGCGGCCAATGTCACAGGTCAGCCTCTCTCTGCTTTTCCCAGGCAGATCTTAGAAATTCGCCCCTTGTCTTCTTGCCTGCTCCCCCCCCCAAGTATTTCTGACTAGTTTGAGATCGGAGCCTTTTCTGGGGAGTTGGCTGTAAAAGCATGGTGCATTTATGCACACCGCAAGGAGGTCAGGTTGCCTGGTGACTCTCCAAGCCCAGCTTCTGGCTGCCCAACACAGGGCTCTGCATGGAGTAGGAAGGAGCTCTGTGCAACCTGGGAGCTTCCCCTTCCTCCCCTCCCATGTCTCCCACCTGCAGTTCCCTGTACTTGTTTTCGGGGACAGGGTTGCTCCCTGGCCATTTCTGCCCCTCTCCCTGCCTGGCTTGCTGTAAGCAGCTGCTCTGCCCAAGCAGCCCCTCCTCGGCACAGGTGGAACCCAAGTGCCAACTCTGGAGGCATGTTGCTATGTGATTAAATGCTTGAGTTGCTGGCTGCAATTTTGTGCTTCCTACACACCAAAGAATCTATGGTGCCTGTCCAACGTTTCCACAGCAAGATCTCTTCAGTTGTGTTTCCAAAGGTGTTTTGACACCACCACCTCCAGCAGCTTGTGCCTTGGCTACGGGTGCAATTATGGGAAGGGGGGGGGGGGAAGCAGAATCACGTGTTGCATTAAATTGGTGCTAACTGGGTCCCGGCTCTGTGTGGCTTCTGTTAAGGGTGGGGGGAAGCAGCAGCCTGCTCTGAAAGGGGTTTTTTTATTTGTATAAGGCAAATGAGATGGGGGAGGAGGCTTCCCACTTCTAAGGGAAAAGCAACTGGCAGTTTGGCAGGATTTGCTTGCTCTGGGCAGAGGCAAAAGGCTCCCCAGGCAGCCTCTGACCACAGGCTGGGCAACTGGCTAGAGTCCCAGGATTGAGTCCCTTGCATGATGGGCTCCTCTCTTGAGGCTTCAGATGACTTGTGGAGGCAACAACCTTGGAAGTGTGGGCAGACTTCCACGTTCAGCACTGATAGTGGGGCCAGGCTCCAGCAGCCGTGTGCCTTGGGGCTGACGGGGTGAAGAATGCCTTGCAACCAACTTCCTGCAGATGAGAGTTGCAGAAAAGAGCCAGAGCAGGGGTTCCAAGGCTGGGTGGTGGAAGCTGCGGAATTCAAGGTCTCTCGGAGAAGCATCAAAGCACAGATTTGGGACCCTCGTCCGTTGATGAATATGACACAGTTGCCTTTAGTGGCCAGCCAAGCTTTGCCCAGGCCACCTGCCCTTTCCCCAAGGGAAATTGGGCTGGGAGGGACAGCACAGCCTCCCAGAGCTCCCCCTCCATTCACCCCAGCAAGCTGTTTAATGGGGAGGGGCTTTGGTGGGCAAGCCAGGCTTTCAAGATTGAATGGTTCTGCCTCTGTCCTGTGGTGCACATGGCTACGACCCTTAAGCCAAGAGGCAACTGAGGGGAAGCCAGGGCTGGTGGGCTTTTGCCTGAAGCTGGAACTGGTCACCTCAGAGCTTCTTTGGGGACTGCTCCTGACTCTGCAGAGTGACTGCCTCAGGGCAAGAGGTCACCTGAGGGTCATTTGCCCAAGGCCCTTTCAGCAAGTGAGGGGCTTTGCCCAGGCAGACCCACCTGGCTGCCCCTTGGCAGGAGTAGCACACCTCAAGTCCTCCTTGGCCGTTGTCTGCCTCTCCGGAGGGCCCCTTCCATCCTCCTGGGCTGGGTTCTCAGCTGCCCTCCCCACTTCTCGCTTGAAGAATTAATAGGTTTGTAGAGGCCCATCCTCATTTCCCACAATGCCCCCAGCCCCACTCGCTAGCCTGCTAGAGCTGGAAGGAACACGTATTTCTCCATTGGCTGGAGGTTATGGGAGATGCAGATGCATCGGCCATGATGCTCTAGAGGCCACTCCGCGCATGGTTGCCGAGATGGGGAAGGGAAGGTAGAACAGGGGCGCCTGGCTGGAGGCGTGGGGGGGGGGAAGGGAGCTCCAACTATGAACTACCAGGAGGTCTGTAGGGAGGGATCGGAGGCGCCCTCGCTCTTCCCGATCTTGGGCCAGAAGGCGGCGGCGAGGAGTCGCCCTTTCCCCGCAATCGGCCGAGCGCCAAGCAGCGGATGCAGCCTCGAGTGGCCGAGGGCAACCGTCCCCTCCGGATCCAGGGCTCCTTTTGGGCGACGCAAAGTTCTTGGGAAAGGCTGCAGCCAGGGACGGGTTGGTTCAACATCTGGGCAGGGGAGGGGTGAGAGTTGCCCAACCCCAACAGGACAATGTTACTCCCGCGTCTTGCGTGTTATTGCCTGCAGGTTTAGCAAACCAACTTTACGTAACTAAGCCCGCTGCCCGGATTCTCTTTATGGCCCCCCGAACCATGAGCTCAGCGCCCGGACATGCAGGTCGGGCTGGCCTAAAATGTACTCGGGTCTTCATCCCGAAACACAAACTCGCCTCCTGGTTTTGGTCTAGCTGGCCTCCCGGGTCTGCTATGCTGACTCCGCCCGCGAGCTTGGCGTAAGTTTTAGTGCTTCGTGGGAACGCAAGCAGCTCGTTGAAGGCCGCCCCGGGATTCCCGCCGCGGCTCTGTCCCCTGAATCCATCTCTTGTTCGCCCCCCTCCCGCAAGTGCCTGCTTGAATTCGGGCCGTTGCGCACGGTGGACTCACAGCCAACAGCATTTCGCTCGACCAAGTCCGGCTTAGTATGCTGAGAAGCAGGCCGAGAGCACAGCAGGGCCTGCCGCCGCCGCCGCTCTTGAAAGCGAAGCGGGAGCCATTCGAATCTACCTGGGGGTGGGGGGGAGGCATCCTCGGGCCTTTTCCCAAGGGGGAAAAGAGGGTCGTCTCTTCAGCCCCATTGCCAGCTCTGCCAAGGCTGTTGCGGCATCGCAGCGTCTGATTTGGGGCCGGGCAGAGGAAGTGTCTCGGGGTTCATTCATCCGGATTAAAAGGCGTTTGACTGCTTCAGATGGGAGAGGGGCGGGGAAAGGGGTTGTTTTCTCAGCGGCGGGCGGGACAAGGGAGCACTGCAGCGACTGCTGGCGGGAGGAAGCAAGAGCTTGTGGCGACCGCGAAGCGCCGAGGAAGCAACACGTGCCGCGGCGCTGGCGGATCCGGAGCGGCTGCCGTTGCTGGAGCGCTAGCTCGGCTTGGAGGCTCCCGGGAGCTGCGCCTGGTGACGAGGGCGAAACGGGCGCGCGCTCCCCGTGGCGCTGCGGAGACGCAGGCGGGGACGCTGCCTCGGCTCGGGCCAGCGGTTTTTCTCCTGCCGTTGCTACGCGGTAGGTCGCCCGCTACGAAGTCGGGGCAGCCAAGGGAGTGCGGGGTCGGGCTGCCGCCCCCAGCGCCGCCCCCGCCCCGCCAACCACCTGTTCGCCTGAGGGGCTGCGGGGGAACCGAGCCCAACGCGGTCTCTCCAGGGAAAAGCAGCGGCGGCGGCGGCTTTCTCGCCCCGCAGCCTCCTAGCGCGACATTCAACCAGGGGGATGGAGCCGGGGGCCGGGGAAGCGCGGAGAGGGCGCGCTCCCCGGCCTCGGGAAGAGGGTGAGCGGGGTTTCTCTCCCTGTTTACGGCTGGAGGGTGCAAAAGAGGAAGCGGTTCCGGAGAGCCCCGTGGCTCACGCCCGCCCTGCCTCTCCTTCAAAAGAGCGCGGAGGATGGCCGAGAAACTGGCCCCCCCGGAGGAGCTGTTCCTGCGCAAGGGCCGCGAGTCGGTGGTCTCGCTGGAGATGGACCGGCTGGCCCCGGGCGAGGAGTCCTCGGACAGCGAAGGCGAGCAGGAGGGCGGCTCCCACCGGCTCATCCGCAAAGTCTCCACCTCGGGCCAGATGAGGGCCAAGGTAAGAACGGCGCCCCCCGGTTGGGTCTCCCGAGTGACCGGCCTTGCCGGTCTCAGGCAGGGCGTCTGACTGGCTCGGTAGCCCGGCAAGACGGAGGGGGCTTTTCCGTGGGTGGGGCGAGGAAAGGGGGCAAAAACACATCTGGCAGCCTGGCTTCTTATGGGGTCCTCTCCGCTTAAGCTGAGGCCGGCTTCACTGGGCCGGTCAACCGGGTGGAATTGCCGTGTCTTTGGTCCTGGTGGCAGCAGATCGTCAACTAGCCCAGGAGATTTGTGGAAGGATTCGGCCGCTGCTTTGCTCTCTATCCCGTTTTGGCTTCTGGTTTGGAGGGGGGGGGGCGAGTGGAGCCTCAGGTGGTTGAATGTGGTTCTGTGATATGTAAATCTGCTCCTGTGTTTGTTATGTGAAACCAACCAGTTGTGGTTTATTTGTTAAACCATGGTTAATCCAGGGGTTAATCTACCCTAACCCTCTGGCAAAAGCTCTACTTTCAGCAAAAAAAGAGAAGGTCCACCAAAGGCCGGTTCTGCAGAGCTGTTGCCATTTCAGATTTTTTCCTTTTTCCTCCAAAGTTGGTCTTGAATGGCTTAACTGAATCCAGCCATGGTATGTCCTAAGAGTGGGGCAAGACTGCCCAGGTTACAGGCACCACCCTTTCATTTGTATACCTTTAAAAAGGCAAAGTTTTTGGCTATTTGAAGTAGTCGGAGCTCATTGTGGAATAACTTGTTTCCTCTCTAGAGGATTGTTTAAAATGCAGACAAGAGAATCCTGCCTCTGTGCAGAAAGTTTTGGTGCCTGGCTCTGCAGCTTGCACCCCCACTGATCTTTCTCTCTTTCACAGACCCAGGGGGGCAGACCCCCACACCCCCTCCGCCCCTTTTGTTCTGCAGCACAGGTGAGGGGTCAGCAGGTCTTCCTGAGGGCTTAAAGACCACAGTGGCCCTGGTGGGAAATGTTGGGAGCCAGAGATGAGGCAGCAGGTGGATGAGGAAGATGCCTCATTGTTTCTTGGAGACAATGGGGGAATCATTATGAGCTATTACAGGAATTAGCTGCTGTCTCTTCTATGAAATCCACCCAGCTGATGACTTGTACAACCTTGAGATGCTGGAGCGATTGACAGCCGAGTTAATAATGTGATGCTAGCCAGAACTGTGTCTGCTCTTTGCAGGCTGGGCACATGGGTGAGGGGCTTTCTCCTGAGGCGATAGGCTTCCCTTGGTGGGAACAACAGGGGCAGAGCAACAGGGGCAGCGGCTGAGGCGCTGAAGGAGCTGCTGGCCCAGGAGGGCTTTTTCTCATGAGGATGGTGGTCCCATTTGCTGACTTGGCGAGAGGCGATGCAAAGCTGGGCCATTGGCCCAGAGGGCTGCCAAGGAGTGGAATGGGGGACAAGTAGCTGAGGAGGATGCTGTAGGAGGTGGAACATTGTGCTCTGGTTTTAATTCCCTAAGAGCCTTTCCAGGCTCATCACTTGGAGACATCCTACCCGCTCGCTTGCAGCCAGAGGCTCCAGACTGCTTGGGCCTCCGGGCCAAATCCTCTGGAGTCAGAGGTTGGTCTCTATTGCTGTAGACCAGAAAGGGGTTGAAATGCATAGAAGGGACCTCCGTGGGCTGCTTCCTCTTCGCCAAGGCCCACAGAGGGTTCACTGGGTTGCACTTCCCCACGTGCCTTGAGAGGAGGCCACTGGAGTCCAGGATTCGCATCAAAAGAGAAGTCGCAATCCCGGAGGGCTTTCAAGCTGCGGGGGGTGACAAGACTGGAACCCTCATATTGGAAGCAGGGCGTGGGAAGAGAAATCTTTCCTCACCGACATTTCCCCACCTGTGACACCCTTGAATTGTAAGGCTCCATCCCATTATTCTGGCCAAAAGCAGTTGGTTTTCTCTCATTTTCAACCTACTTGATCTTCCTGTGGCAGTCAGTTCTGTAGATTTTGTTGAACAAAGAAGGTCATTAGAATTGATGCTTTGCTGTGAACTTTCTCTGTATTTCGACAGGAGGTAGCGTTGTGTCTTCAGTCTGAAAAGATGCTGGACAGACTTGTTTCCTACCCACAAATGGGACACTTGACATTGCAGTTGCTTGAGCTGCTCATCCCTTACAGACGGATGTCCATGTACTCGATGCAGAGCTTGCCTGGTACCCCAGGAGGAGCTCAGCTGGCCTGTAATGCATCAGAGGGCATAGCTGGTGCCCTCGGCTTGGCTCTCGCGATGCTGCATTTCCTGTGATCATCAACCAGCAACTGTGAGCGCCTTGGATTGTCTTTGCTCGGACCTCTACGAGGTCAGAGTTTCCCCAGGAAGACGCCCACTGCCTATTCTGCACCCAGGGGTGGGATTCAAAAATTTTAGCAACCAGTTCTCTGCCCAGTTGCTGGGTCAGCATGGCCTAGTCAGCCTCCTGCACCATGGCAGCAGGGGGGGCAGTTGCCCTCCCCAGGTTCCGGAGGCTTCTATTAAGTCTCGGGGAGGGCAAAAACGTCTTCCCTCCCGAGGCTGGAAACGGGCCCCTTTCCGGACTTCCAGAACTTCCAGGAGGCCTGTTTTTT
>JANHFQ010002927.1:110564-126101 GCA_032468035.1 Aparallactus werneri
TAATAATAATAATAATAATAATAATAATAATAATAATAATAATAATAATAATAATAATAATAATAATAATATTTCTGCCCCCCTTCTTCTCCCTGCCTGAGTCTGCACCCCGTTCTCTGCCCTGCTGGTCTGACTAGCCCCCTCAGAGTTGAAAGATGCTTAATTTGGGGAGGGGGAGGAGAGGAGGGTTTAAAGTGCTGATCATCAGGATAGCCCCCACGCAATCTCCCTTCGCCTCCTCTTCTGGATGTTAACGTCAGTTTGCAGTCACCTTCCGGCCTCGTTCCTCCCTCACGCATAGCTGGCAAACTCCCTCACTGTAGCTCCTGGGCACTGCAAGGCCCCAGGTCTCCAGGTTGCTGCAGGAGGCGAGTCCTGAGGGCCACAGGAGCTGCCTTGTGCCACTGGGCCCATTTGCTTGGCAGCTGCAAGAGGCTGTGGGATCCACTCCTCCAGCCACTGGCCTGCCTGCCTGGCACGGGAATGGTGCTGCCGCAGCCACCTCCCCTGGCAAGACTCAGGCAGAGGGGGGCCTTGGAGTTGAGCCCTCTGCCACCACCAGCAGCCACCTCACTTTCCTCCAGTTTCAGTGAATTTTGCAATGCCCAGCTGTGAAAAAAAAACAACCATGTGTGAGAAAGACAGGAAGGAGTGACAACCGTTCAACAGAAATGGAAATTGAAGCCGTGTTTCTTGAGTCACAGTGAAGACAAACGTATTCCTTTTCAACAGGGGGTCCTTGCTCTGCTGCCATCAAGGGTGGTCACCCCCAGCAGAAACAGCCCCTTTCCTTTTTGAATTGGCAGCCCCCTCTGAATGAAGAGCCCTTTCACTCCACCCCCCCCCCCCAGCTCTTGCTCAGTCATTCATTTGCCTTCTTGTGCTCATTTGAAACATATTTATAGTTATTTAACTATTTTATACTGCTCTTATGTTGGTGACTCTGGTATGTATTCTGCTTAGAAACAAGTTAACTGCCCTGGCTGTTTTATTATCTCAACAATTGGGTTTCATGGTGTATGATTGCTCTTAATTTTGATGATTTAGCTGCATGTTACATGCCCTTCAGGAGTACCTGTTTTGAAAGGTGGCATACAACTGTTTCTAAAAGCACCGGACAAGCACCCTCTCAAGGGCGTTGAGAAACGTTTCTGCTTCTGTTGCACAAAGCTTTGGAGAAGAAGCTTCAGGAACAAAGCAAAAGAAAAACTGCACTGGCCAGCTTTTTGCCAGGCGTGCCCACGGGCTGCCAGGGTCCCAGGCTAGAAGGTGGCACAGGAGTCAGCAGCCGCCTCATGCAGCCACAGCCTCCTTGCTGATGGCAGAAAAGCTGCCACAGGGCCATCAGTTGTCCAAAGGCTGGGCAGTGGGCTCCTGGGACTGGTCAGTTTCTCCAGGGCACTTTGTGGGGAGTACTGGCCTTGCGGGGGGGGAGTGTCTCTGCTTTCCAGCAGAATTGGGGAAGCAGGCAGGGACTCCTTGGAGCCAAGTCCAGTGTGCGAAGGAGAGGCGCACTCCCAAAGTCCTTCCTTCGCCAGGTTGAAGGCACAGGCCCACGAGGGACTTGGGTCTGCGCAATTGCTGGGATGGGATGGGCACTTCTTGTCAATCCAGCTGGGCTTCCTTGCCCTTTTGTTTGTGCTTCAGCGGTAGGACGGCACCCCCCTGTGTCCACCACCCCCCAGCCCAGGCGAAGTAACCTCAGAAAGGCTGACTATGTGAGGGGGCCTGGAGGGGCAGGGGGCAGCTTCTGTGCAGCAGCCACGGTAGCCCCCCCCCCGCCAGAGAGCCAGTGCTGCCTGTATTTTGGGCTCCCCAATGAGTGGGACTTGCCTTGGAAAGAGCAGGTTCTTTGCCCAAAGGTCCAGTTGGCTTAATCCTCCTCTTTCTGGCCTGGTCATTCACAAGCGCTCGCCAGTGCAAGAAGGAGCAGCCCCACATTTGCCCTTAGGGTACGAAGAATGATGCTCAAGACCCCATGTTCAGAAGGGGCCTGTTCAGGTGGGGCGCAGAGATCAGTTGTCCCCAGAGGGTCTCTGGAATCCTGAATGCAGCAGCCAGCCGAGCGGAGCCCCTTGTGAGCAGATGCTGGGCCCCAGAGCCCCTGGGAGAGCTGTGCCTTTTTCTAGAAGAAACCGTGGTCAGGAGTGTATCGGTGGCTGGCTGTTAGTTGATCAACATCAGCCTTCACTGGGGGAGGAGCAGATCAGATTTTGTTCTGCCTCTTGTTTACCTGTCAGTCAAAATGCCAGCCAGCAGCCTGAGCTCATGGAAGAGCTCCTGTCCGGCAAACTGGGAGTCTCCTTTGTAAAGAGCATCAAATCAGCTGAGCACATGCCATGGTTCCTGGGGGCAGATTCTTGGAAGGCGGGTGGAATATGGACAGACTGCTCTGCCCTCCTGGGAAGCCCAGGGGAACTGATGGGCAAGAGAGGACCCTGCTGGGGGAGGGGGAGCTTTTGTTGGGAGAAGGAAAGGAATTCTGTGATGGGTTCAATGGTGGCGCTCAGGCCATGTGGGGACAGAGGAAACTTAAGAGTGCTCTTGAGCTTCCAAGGAGCAGAACGGGACTTTCAGCCTTCCTTAACTGCCCTTCTCTGGCTGCACTGCATTGCGCCTCTCAGCCAGGCTGGCCCAAGGCTGTCGCTGAAGCTGTACTTGCCAAGACCGGGAGAGAATGGTACGGCCCTCTCCGGGTTGCGTCACAGGTCAAAAGTGCTTGGTAGCTTGCATGGGCTCTCCCTGGGCAGAGGGTGCTCAGCTTCCTTCCCCAAGGAAGGATCAGGTTTTTCCGGTTCCTGTGGTGGAGCTTTTGATCCCTTGGCACTGAGCTCTCCAATAAAAACTTACCTTTGTCCTCCTTGTCTCAGGGCGGCTGATTGTCCAGCAGCCGTTCGGTAGCCCCAGGTGCCCTGCCCTCCTGTGGAGCAGTGGCAGGAGAGAAGCAGGAAGGAGCCCACCCAGCGAGGGCTGCAGGGGAGACGGCCCTGCCAGAGGGCAGGAGGGGAGTTGCCTTGGGGCAAGGGCAAGGTGGGGCCAAAGGCTGTAGAGGAGAGCCTTCCTCCTCCCTGTGCTGCACTTGGCAGGAGGGCAGCCTCCTAACATCTGCCATGCCATGCCCATGACCGGTGGACCAGGGCTGCCTGCTCTGAAGAAGCCCGGATGCTGAGGGTGCCACTGTGGGAAGCCATTAGGACCCAGGACGGGATCCACCGAGGCTGCTGCACTCCTGCCAGCTGTGTCTCACTCTGCCAGAAAGGCCCTGATGCAAAGGAGCCGCCTTTTCAATCTCTTTGCAGAAGAGTGTGAAGGAGGGGCTCTTGCTGAAGCAGACCAGCTCTTTCCAGCGGTGGAAGAGAAGGTTCTTCAAGCTGCGTGGCCGGACCCTGTACTATGCCAAAGATTCCAAGGTGAGGATGGCAAGGTATGGAAGGGCTGCCAGCTTCCGCCCAGGAGCACTGGGCATTTTAGAGAGCCCACATTTTGGCCTCTCCCCAAGAGGCAATGTACTGCCCGCCTTGCCCTGTGCAGAGATACCCAGCTCTGCGCAACAAGAACAAGGCTGGGAGGGAGGGCACCGCGATGACTGTGCGGAACGGGCATCACAGTTCTTTTTAGGAAACAGGCTGAAATCTGCACTAAACAGCCACAGGACTCGCTTGGAAACCCGGCAGTTAGCAAAGGGATATATGGGGGCCCTGCCCATTTTCTTGATCTGATTCTCAGCCAAGATGTTCTTTGTGAAATGAACGGGAAGCTGCTTGAGCAGGTGAGGGATTGTCCACGGTTGGTCTCCAAAATTCTGGAGTTCAGACTACATCTCCCTTTCCTCCTTGCTCTTCTAGTCACTGATCTTTGATGAAGTGGACCTGTCAGATGCCAGCGTGGCAGAAACCAGCACCAAGAACATCAACAACAGCTTTACGGTAAGCCTGCCATGCCAGCTGGCAGCCTTCCCAGTAGACTAGATGGGGTCAGAAGCCTGACATTGGGCTTCCGTTTGGCATACCCAGGAGCCCCTTCTCCCTCCTTCCCTAATCCCTCATCCTCCCACTTGGCTGGGATTCCCTGTTTCAGGCCCTACAGTTCACAGTAGCTCCCTTCATCCTATATTTCCGCCTCCGTCTTCTTTTCTTGAAGGCTGGGTGGGTAGGTGGCTGTTGGAAAGAATCAGAGGAAGAGCCGATGCTGAGAGCACCAGCAGGCACCCCATGTTACAAACGCTATAGAAACAGGTGGTGAGAACAAACCTCCCTCTGCCTGCAACCCGGAGAGCCAGCAGGGCTGGGCTGGAGGCCCAGGCAAAGCAGCCCCAGTCAAGGTGGCTTCTGACGAACGTTGAAAGATGCTGAGCTCCAAGTATCAGCACTTGCAGGTCACCCAGAGGCTTCTCACTGGGGAGGTTGCGGAGGAGAGCTGGGTCTCTCCGTCCCTTCCAGTTCTCCTGGGCCGACCACACACCAGCTCGCTTCCCCACCCCAAATGCCCCCCTCCCCATTTCTATGGCAGCCGACAGCAAGCACACTGCAGAAACCCAGGCTGGAGATCCGGCTGACAGGAACAGTCCAAAGAAGGGCTGCCGGCTCCTGGTTTTTGGGTCACCCTAAGAACCTTCTTCAAATGCTGCTTTCGCCCAACGCTCTGGGGTCGTGGCATGACTGCCACAGCAACTGGGGACACAGAACCCCACATACTTGGGGGGCCAAGCCAACTATGTTGCTAAGGACTTGCTAAGAGCTCCTCGCTCTGGAACATCCTGGGCCTGGAGGCCGCAGTGAGAGGTAGCCAGGGGTCGGGGGCTTCCCATCAGGTCCCCCCACCAGCCAACCCAAGAAGTGGCTGAGTCGGTGGCGGCGGCAGCAGCAACCGCAGAGCTTCTCTGCCTCCTCCCTCGCAGGTGATCACCCCGTTCCGAAAGCTCATCCTTTGTGCAGAGAACCGGAAGGAGATGGAGGACTGGATCGGGGCCCTGAAGTCTGTCCAGAAATGGGAAATCAATGAGGTGGTCCCGTCAGGGGGGCTCTGCGGGGAGGGCCCCTGGGGAGTACCCTGGATTTAACCTCCCAATAAGCCTGGGGCAGATCAGGGGCCTGGAAGCAGCCCAGGCAGAGGGTGTGGGGGGGGCACCATTCATGGCTGCAGCCACCAATTGCTGTGCTCTGCTCCAGGCCTCCCAGTTCAACATGGAGCACTTCTCCGGGATGCACAACTGGTACGCCTGCTCCCACGCCCGGCCCACCTTTTGCAACGTCTGCCGAGAGGCCCTGCCCGGCGTCACCTCCCACGGCCTCTCCTGTGAAGGTAGGCCCTCCTCCCTGGCAGAGGGGGACAGTCACAAGTCCCTTCCCTCAGTGCGATTCTTGCCTTCTCTTGCAGTGTGCAAGTTCAAGGCCCACAAGCGCTGCGCCGTGAGAGCCACCAACAGCTGCAAGTGGACCACACTGGCCTCCATTGGCAACGACATCATTGAGGATGAAGACGGGGTGAGTGCGGAGCTTCCTTGGGCCACCACCCCCACTTCCGGCCAGCCCCCCCACTTCCCTCCCCCCCCAAGGGAGAGGGCTGGATTTGCAGACAGAAGCTGGCCCCTTCTCGTTGCAGGTGGCCATGCCCCACCAATGGCTGGAGGGGAATCTTCCAGTCGGTGCCCGCTGTGCTGTGTGTGAAAAGACGTCTGGCAGTGTCCGGAGGCTGCAGGACTGGCGCTGCCTCTGGTGCAAGACTGTTGTAAGCACACACACCCCGCCTTCCCTGAACTCCTGGCCTTTTCTGACTAAGCCTGTGCCTCCCGTATGCGTCGGAGAAGGGAAGAGGGCGGCAGTGCTTGATTCCCCCCCCAAATAAGAATGGGGTTCCTCTTCCATGGGGGGAGGGGGAAGAAAGACGCCAGGCTCTTTGCTGAGGAGAGAAATGGGGGCTGCTCGGGCTTCCAGAGGGGACCCAGCCCTTTTGACTGCTCAGAGGGGCTGGAAGGCGGGAGAGGAGGACGGCTGTTCCAGTGTTGTCTGCAGAAGGGGAAGCAGCCTTCCCTCCCCTCCCCTCCCTGGGCTCCCTGGAGAGGCCTGTGGGAGCCCTTGTGCTCTTCTGCTTGGCGCTTGGGGGCCAGGAGCCTGCATAGCCTGAAGTCCACAGCTCCCTATCTTTTTCTGGGGGACATTTTCTCAGGGGTTCCTCTGCCCCCCTCCAGGTTCACAGCACTTGCAGGGAGCAGCTGGGCAAGAAGTGTCCCCTGGGTCAGTACAAGGTCTCCATCATCCCTCCCACCGCCCTCAACAGTATTGATTCCGATGGTAAGAGGGGCGGCTGGGAGCAGCCCTTATGCCGTTGGGAACCTGGCAATCGCAATCCTGGCCCCCTCAGATGGGAACCAGGTCCCAGAGAGCCACCTGAGGCCCAGCGGCATGTCGTGCACAGGGGGCCTTTGGGTTTTGGGGGCGCCCGCAGGCGCAGGGCCCTTTCCTGGGCCAAGGATGGCATCAGGGCAGTGTGTCCATTTCAGCTGCAGAGGGTCGTAGAGCGCCCTCTGCTGGAGATGCCCTCCATCCACTGGGCCAGCAGCCCTCTGGCCTTTCAAAGCAGCCCATCTCGTTGGGGCTGCTCAGATGTTGGGCCAGTTGTTGATTGCCATGTGTGCACTTCGCTACAATTTCTCTAATTTGTAAAAGATTGTTGTTGCTTTCTGGCTTGTCAAAAGTTTGCCCTCCTTCCTTCCTTGTGGTTCTTTCGGCCTCCACTAAAGTGGAGGCTTCTGTTACTGAAACGAGCAGCCCAGCTACTGGGGGCTTTTTCCCAGTTTGGGGTTCCTTCCTCAGCCTCAGGGGATGCCCCCATGCACCCCCAATCTATGCGAGCGATAATTGTGCCCCTCCTGGTCAGGTCGGACACCTGGCAATGCCAGGGGAGGAGAGCGAGGGGGCATCAGCGACAAGCACAGCCTTTTCCCCCCCTGTGCCAGGATTCTGGAAGGCCACCTGCCCCTCCAGCTGCTCCAGCCCCCTTCTGGCTTTTGTCAACTCCAAGAGTGGGGATAACCAAGGGGTGAAATTTCTGCGCAAGTTCAAGCAGTTCCTCAATCCAGCCCAAGTGTTTGATCTCATGAATGGTGGGCCACACCTTGGGTAAGGGTCCCGATTCCTCAGAGCCACCCACTGTCCTGCCTCCAGTGGTGGCAGAGGGAGCCCAAGGTCTGGGCCATTTTGACCAAGGGGGGAGGACGTGACACACCCCTTTCCTTGCAACAGGCCCCATTCCGTCACTGCCCCCTGCCAACTTCTCTTCCCCCTTCCTCCGGCCAGGCTGCGGCTCTTTCAGAAGTTCTCCACCTTTCGGATCTTGGTGTGTGGCGGAGACGGCAGCGTTGGCTGGGTCCTGTCGGAAATTGACTCGCTGGGACTGCACAAGCAGGTGAAGGCCAGCCCCCCGAAGCCCAACCCCCAGCCGGGTCAAGAGTTGGGCAGCACACTCGGGTTCTTGGCTTCTTTGTATCTAGAGTGCCTATGTGCGTGCATGCACGCACGCACGCACACTTGCCTGAATTCAAATCAGGAGAAAACCTGTAACCGAGTATTGTGTGTGCAGAAACAGATGGCAAAAAAGAGATTTTGGCAGTCTTGGAGGGTTTGGGCTCAAGAGAGTTTTGCATACAATTTGAAACAAGCAAAGCCAGAAGGAAAAGTGATGCCCCAACCTGCCTTTTTGGTGTCAGTAAAATGTTTGCTGCAAAAGTTGGGTTGATTTTAAGATGCCACCAACCCCGCTGCCTTTGCCTTGTGGAGACACTGGTCTGGAGAATTGGGGAGGGCAGGGGGAGGCCTTGGGGAACTTGGGAAGAATTGAGGGTGCCCAGTTTCCCCAAGGCCTGGGATGAACCTGCACGTCATTTTGGCTGTGCCAATCCCACTCACCACCCCTCTGCGTTTCTGCAGTGCCAGCTTGGTGTCCTGCCCCTGGGCACCGGGAATGACCTGGCCCGGGTGCTGGGCTGGGGCAGCCTCTGTGATGATGATACACAATTGCTGCAGGTTTTGGAGAAGCTGGAGCGCGCCACCACAAAAATGTTGGACCGGTAAGGAGGGGTTCAGTCACAACTCTCCCCAAAAAGGAAGCCCAAGGGCTGAAGGTTGCAGGGAGAGGCCAAGGAGGGGGAGACCAGGGCCTGCTGCTTCAGCCCTGAGGACCTTCCCGTGTCCACATGCCTGGATGGGAAGCACTGCAGACCCCCTTCACTTCCCCTGCAGGTGGAGCGTCCTGACCTACGAGGCCCCCAAGCAGTCGCCCCCAGCCCTCGAGGAAGACGAGAGCGAGAATCCCACCATCCAGGTTGGCAGGAGGCCTACTTGGAGGGAGGTGCCATGTCCTTGTCTTGGCCCTTCGGGGGGACTGGCCTAAGGGACAGTGGCGTGGGCTGTCTTCCCTTAGGCTCAGATCTCTCACTATGCTGACTCGGTGGCCCTCCACCTGGCAAAGATCCTGGAGTCCGACAAGCACTCGGTGGTGATCTCCTCGGCAAAGTAAGAGCAGCGCTGTTCCATCTGGGGTGGGGCAAACGCCCGTGGCAAGTGAAGCACCTCCACAATAGCTTGCAAGTCGCAACAACCTTTGCCCAATTCCTGCCACCCCTTCCAAGCCCCACTGCAGATTTGGCCTTGTTGCCTTGAGACTTCCCTCTGCAGGGAGAATTGCAGAATGGAGCCGTTTGCGTTTCTTTCCCCCATTTAAATAGGATTCTGCTCCTTTCCCCACACCTCTGAGCTTATGTGAATGTACATTAATACGCACTGCCTATCTTGAGAGTGTGTCCCATGCTATGTGTAGATTGTATCTACGTATATCCAGCAGCTCTCATCAGTTTAACTTTGCTACTGAGAATTTTAATGTACGGTATGTCTGATAAAGTGTAAATGTTCTGGGTGACTTCCCGTGCAGGGTGTCCTCCATAAAACACAGCTGCTTGTGGGTTCTGCTCCGTTCAAGGGCCCGGCTGAATTGCTTGGGAGTTGCAACCTCGTCTTCTCTTTCTCCCAGATTCCTGTGCGGGACGGTGAATGACTTTGTAGCTGATGTGGGAAAAGCATATGGACAGGCAGCTGACAACAAGCAGGAAGCAGCCATCATGGCTGGCAAGGCAAGTGGCTTCCCAGAGTGTCAAGAGCAGCGTTGCGGGTTGTGGGGAGGGTTCCAAGAGCGCTGATGAGAAAATTCTGGGAAGAGAGCTGGGGGTCTGCTGGGCACTCCTTCTTTTGTGCTTGTGGGTATCCCCACCTTCCCCACTTGGGCCATGCTGGGGGCTGGGTGTTGAAGCTGCAGGCATAGCCCACACAGCTGACCCTCCCTGCCCACTTTCAGTGTGCCACGCTGAGTGAGAAACTGGACTCGCTCGTCCGCGAGCTGAATGAGGAGTCGCAGGCCATCATGGTCCCAGAAGACAGCCCTGCAGCCCCTGAGGTCAAGGAGCCGAGCGCCGTCCAGCCCAGCCCCCGGCCTCCTCGCATCTTCAAGTCCAAGGAGCAGCTCATGCTAAGAGCCAACAGCCTCAAGAAGGCGTTGCGGCAGATCATTGACCAGGCGGAGAAGGGTGAGATGCGGCCCTGCCTCTGTGGCCAGCAGGGAAACAGAGGGAGGCGCAGGGCTGGACTGGCAGCGAGACTGGCTCTGGTGGGCCAGCCGCGGACGCGGAGGGTGGGCAGGCAGGACATCAAGAATGGCCTCCCCAACAGAGCCTTGGTGGAGATCGTCTGCCGGGTGCCAGGGCCCCACAGCTGGCTGGGGCAGAGGGACCGCTGCCTCCAGGGCCGCCGCCGCTGCTGCTGCTGTAGGGTTTTCCCTGTCCTTTCATCACAGATCGTTTTGCTACTTGTAGAGCAAATAGTCCTTTTAAAATCCCAATGTAAACTGATGTGCTGATTGCGGAGACCAGGGCACTATAGGGTCTGCAGCCCCTCTTTAGAGTAAGCTGGACTTGTGCTTGCATTTCCTCCGGCCAGTGGTGGACGAGCAGAACAAGCAGTCCCAGACCTACCGGAGCCTCTCAGTGGCCAGTAAGAAGGACAGTGGCGAGGACTTCAACAAGGAGACAGAAGCACCAAGTAAGTCTCTGGGGTGGCTGGCTGGGGCTGCGAAGGGAGGAGGGAGGGTATCCCTTGCCTCTGGTGAGGTTAGGCAACGCTCAGATGCTCCATCCCGGGTGGGTTTGGAGTGGCAGGGGGGCTACGTCGATGCAGCCACATCTTCAGAGCTGATCAGACTCCCTGCCTGGGTCTCTTCCAGAGTCCCGCCGCGATACGGTCATTTCCACCACTTCCTCCCTCTTCCTGGATCAGCCTGAGCACTTCACCCCTACCCCCTTCTCCGAGGACCCTGATGCTGTGTGAGTATCCTCTGGTTGAGAGGAGGAAGGACCGCATCAGAGGCTTCTCCGGCCTGCACAGGGTGGGAGAGCTGTGCAGGAATTGCTAGCTGTTGAGAGAAAAGGTTCCTCTGCTCTTCCCTTTGTGTGACATTTAAAAATGCCAAATGGGCCTGGCAAACAGTCAGCCCAGCAAACACATTTTAAACCAGTGGCCCGTCTCCATCTTAAAGAGCTCTAAACAGTCCCCTGGGCCTGAATTGGCTCTGGCAGACAGGAATGGCTCAGCCGGAGGGCCCTGGCTCTGCCACCTGTCCTGTTGTGCACCCAGAAAAGAGGCTAAATTTCCCAAACCTCACACTTTTTTTCAGGTTAGCCTCTGCAAGGCACTGCCAGAGTAGGCTTAGCATGTTTGCACCATTGGCATGCCCACTTTTGCCCTGGGCTGGGGCTGTTTGCATGGGAAAGTCCCTGGCTTCCTCTGGTTCACCCAGGAGGCAGCAGGGCCCCAAGGAGAAGGCCAGACCTGCTTCAGCACATCCCCCCCTCCAGAAAAGGCTTGGACAGCCTCCACCACTTCAAAGTGACCTTGAAAAGCTTGGCCCACCTCAGTCCATTAACGTCCTTCAAGGAGACAGATAATCAGGTCTCTGGAAATTAGCCAGGGCTTCATTTAATTTTAGCCTGCTTTGGGAGACTGGAAGGAGGCACAGTCGCATCAATCAGGGGTCTGGCCCTACATCCATCTAGCCCCCCCTCCCCGTGTCTTGCGCTGGCGTCCCAATGCTTTTGCCCACCTCCCTGCAGTGCTCAGAAACTGAGACAACATTCCTGGTTCTGCTTCAGTACTTGTTGCTGAGCTCTTTCCTTTCCCTCCATCTGCTGGATCCAGACAATTTTCTGAAAGGTGTGTCATGAACAACTACTTTGGCATCGGCCTGGATGCAAAGATCTCCCTGGAATTCAACAACAAAAGGGATGAGCACCCAAAGAAGTGCAGGTAAGCCTGAATGCTGCCTAAGGTGGAAAGCCAAAGCACCCCGGGATGGAGCCTGCCTTGTCCAGCTTCAGAGCTCTTTTCTCCATGGGCACGCAGAGACGGTGACAGCTGGCTGAGGAATCCCTTTGTCCCCAGCCAGGAGGAGACGGGTGCTGGAGAGCCACCTGGGCCACGGCTGCAGCCCCCTTCAGCCAACGGAGGGAAAGCCACTCTGGCTGCTCAGAGATTCGGCTTCAGGGGCCTTTGGGGGGCCCTGTCAATCTTTGGGAGCATGGCAATTCTATTCTGGCCCCTGAACCCCTTGCCAGACTCCTCCACCAGGAATGGGGGGCCTGGGAAGGAGCCTAATGATTGTGTTATTCCTTATGTCACGTCCAAAGATTCTGCCAAGCTATTGGAGCTGGCTAATTGCTCGGCCCTGGAAGGAAAACCCATTTAATTCTCTGGCTGGGAGGAGGAAGAGGAGGGGTTGGCCAGGAGTAGATTAAACCCAGCAGGACCGAGGAAAGCCAAGCAGGGGGACGATCTCAGGGGGCTTTGGGAGTCTGGAAATCATGGCGGTGGGCAGCCAACCCGTCCCCGTCCTGCTGGGCGAAACCAGAAAGACACCCCCTGTTTGGTTGCCTTTTCAGCAGCCGCACCAAAAATATGATGTGGTACGGGGTCCTGGGAACGAAGGAGCTGCTGCAGCGGACCTACAAGAACCTGGAGCAGCGGGTCCAACTTGAGGTACTGCAAAGGTGGCTGCCTCTCCTGCCTGAAGGAGGACAGCTGTCCAAGCACCAGAGCCTTCGCCTGCCGATAGGCGCCCCTTGCCAAGAGGAAGGGGCTGCCTGGAGCTCTTTCCAGGCACTCTGGCTTCACATGCCCTCAGCAACGGGCTTCTCTCCGCTCTCTTCCAGTGCGACGGGGTTCCCATTTCCTTGCCCAGCCTGCAGGGCATTGCCGTGCTTAACATTCCCAGCTACGCAGGCGGCATCAATTTCTGGGGAGGCACCAAGGAAGACAGTGTGAGTCCCTGACACTGAGCACCTGCCTCTTGGCCACAGATGCCACGAACGGGTTCCCGGTGCTTCTCCTTGTGTTTGTGGAGGGCCGGGGGAGGCTGGCTTCACTGCCAGTATTGCTAAGAAGCGCAGCAAACCTCTTGAACGGCATCGACTCAGGGGGCCTGCCCTTTACCCTGGGCAGAACTGCCCTGAGGAGGGGAGCCTCCCAGGCTTGGCTCGCTGATGCTCAGCCTTCTCCCTGCCAGAATTTCGGAGCACCCTCCTTCGACGACAAGAAGCTGGAGGTGGTGGCTGTTTTTGGGAGCATCCAGATGGCGGTTTCTCGGGTCATCAATCTGCAGCACCACCGGATTGCCCAGGTGAGGGGGGGTAGTGCAGGGCCCGCTGCCGGAGTGGTCCGTGGCTCTTCCACGAGGAGGTCAGGCGTTTCCCATCGCCCCTTTTCCTCCCCAGTGCCGGATGGTGAAGATCACAATTCGGGGAGATGAAGGGGTCCCAGTGCAAGTGGACGGAGAGGCCTGGATACAGCCCCCGGGCATGATCAAGATCCAGCACAAGAACCGTGCCCAGATGCTGACAAGGGACAGGGTGAGCAACCCATTGCAGAGTGGAGAGTGGTCCCGTGGGTATCAGGCTAAATTGTTGGGGTGTCATGTAGGCTCCGAGCATCTTGGCCCACTGGCCAAGTCTAGAACCTCCAGCTTCCTGGCCGGTGGGGGGGGGCTTGTGCACTCAGGACCCCAGCCCTGCTCTCATCAGCCACTGCCAACTTGTGTCCCTGCAGGCCTTTGAGAGCACCCTGAAATCGTGGGAAGACAAGCAAAAGGGGGAGGTCTACCGAGCCCCATCCCGGCCGCGGCTCAGCTCCCAGCAGTCCATGGAGTACCTGGTGGAGGAGGAGGCAGCCCAGATGCAGCAGCTGCTCCGAGCCACTGAAACCCTCATTAGCAGGTGCCAACCATGCCAGACCCTGAAGGTGGCACCTCTGCAAAGGCTGCCCTAGAAGCCTTCGCTGGTCATGGTGCTTCTGGGAGATGCCTTGCTGACTGATGCTGCCTCTGTTCCCCACCATGAGTGGGGAGGCACTGGGGAGCCTCTGTGGGCTCTTTCAGTCTAGCCTCCCTCGCGAGGTCTTGGAAGAATCGGAGGAGCAGGGAGTCCGGGCGGAAAGACAGTCACCATCAGCCGCTTTGCTCTACACCCATGTTTTCATTCTTGGCAAATGTGTGGACTTCCGACTCCCAGAGTTTGCTTTCTTCTGCATTCAACAGGGACCAGAGTATGGGGGTGGGCAGGTGATGTCACCTCTGTGGCTGAAGGGCCATTTCCTCTTCCCCTTGCAGGATACGAGAGGCCGCCAAGTCTCGCAAAGGCATGGAGCAGGAGCTGGCACATGCCGTGAACAGCAGCTCACTGGCCCTGAGCGAGGTCTTGGCCTGCAAGAGCAGCAGTGGGGCCCCGGAGGTGAGAGTGGAGAGCTGTCCCGTGTCGGGCATGGAAGGAGAGGGTTGGGGACGCTCTCTGGATGTCCCTCCCGTGAGCCCTGGCTGCTGGTGGCATGCCTTTCCCTGCCGGCCCCTGCTGACTCCTTTCTTCTCTGCCGGGGGGGGGCCTGCAGCTGATTAGCCGGAGTGTGGCTGTGGAGGTGTCTGTCAGCGTGAAGGCCTTGTGCACAGAAACCCAGGCTTTCCTGGAAGGAAAGCAGGTGAGTGGAGAGCGGAAGCTGCTGGACGTGCCCATGTGCGCCACACATCCCTTGCCTTCTCTCGGGGCAAAGGCAGCCCTCCTCACCAGCCTTTCTCACAGCAGCTGGATTCTCCCCAGCAAGAGGACGCCCTCCAGCAGGCCCTGGGCGCTGTCAGCCAGGAGCTGCAGAGGTTCTCTGATGTCCACTGGATGGCTCCCGTCTCCAGCTCAGTTGAGGAGGTGGGCACATGGACGGCTTGGGGCAGCGTCCCAGAGAGCAGCAGCCAGTCGTTTGGCCTGCGGCTGTTTTTTCATGCAGGAACCAAGCGGCTGCCTTGGAAGGAGGCTTCCAGAGTCCCCGGCGGGCCGGCTTTTGGCCAGCCTGTTGGAGGCTCCAGGGTGGGAAGGCTGGGCGGCAGCAGTGCTGGGTGTCCAAGCCAGGCAGCAGGGAAGGCAGCTGAGGCTTATGTGCCATTGCCACTGCCTCCCTTCTGATGGCTGCCATGCCCTGGCAAAGCCCTGGGATGGAGGGTTCTGCTAGCCACAGTTTCTCCTCCTCGCAGGTCATGGGCCAGGAGGCTCCTGGGAGCACCAACAAGGGCAGCCTGAAGCTACGGATTAATCTCGCAAAGCCCAAGAAGGAGAAGCTCCAAAAGCAGAGATCTGGTGGGGTCACCCCAGGTAATCTGGTGGCCCTCCCAGACCCTAGAAGGGCAGGACACATCATCTCAGCATCTGGATAAAGGAGCACCAGGGAGGGGCCAGCTAGCCCACCCATAGCGGGTGGAGGTGGATGGGAAGCCGTTGGTGGCCTGGGTGCTGCTTGCCCAGGGCAAGGCAGAGCCCATCTGGAGGGGGCACTATGCCCAAGGCCAGAGGGTAGGCGTAGATGCTCCTCCCCCCCCCGGGGTTCCTGCTGTTCCTCCCTTGCGACCCCCGCCTGAGCTTGCTTCCACCTGTGCTGCTATCTGCCTGCCTCTGCCTTCATCCCCCAGCCCCCCAGCCCTGTCTGTTCTGGTGCTCCCTCCCTTCCTTTCCCTTCCCTTCCCTTCCCTCCTTCCTTCACCAACCGACCATGCTCTCATTTTCCTTTTTGCCAGTGGACAGTTGGGGCCCTGAGGAGGTGGCCACCTGGCTGGAGGCGCTCGATTTAGGAGAGTACAAGGAGCTTTTTATGCGCCATGACATCCAGGGCTCTGAGCTGATCCTGCTGGAGAGGCGAGACCTGAAGGTACCTTGCGCAGTCCTGCCTGCAGGGGGCGGTGGCGCCACTGGTCCTGCTTGTCCAGCGCAGGGCCAAGCTGCCCCCACCTGCTCTACCTCTTGCTGCCAGCCCCTCCACGAAGGAAGGAGGAGGGGCAGCAGGGCAGCCCCCTGGGTGGGAGGAGGCAGGCTTCTTAGACCCCAGTCATTCCTTTAAGGCATGATCTAGCGGTGCAAAAGAGCTCCGAGTAGCATGGCACTCCCCTGAGTGGCTCTCTTCTCTTCCCCCCCTC
>JANHFQ010002928.1:43992-55078 GCA_032468035.1 Aparallactus werneri
TTATATAGTACCTGGCCAGCTGTTTCATCCAATCAGATTACATGGTTTTCCCGCTCTAAGCATTCAAATACATTACAGTTATTTTATGTGAAAAATGTAAAAACTTAATACAGAACTCTTGCCATTTATTGGAGAAATGTATAAGCAGTTTTGAAACCTCAGTGGGATTTTTAATATCCAAAGAGTTTCCATTAGGAAAATAAACCAATAATGTGCTAGGAGAGCAAATTAACTTCATATTTAGGGCACATTTGAATGCGTCCTAATGTAAAAATTCTGAAAACTATAAGGAGTCCATAGTGCTTCCTCAGCATCAGGCATTTTGCCCAAATGCACCAGACCTTGCCTTTAGATTTAAAAAAATGTGCTGGTATGATAACTTGCTGCTAAGATTCAAAAGAAGTCTTTCAAAAGAGTTTAACAGTCAAGATAAACACATACTTTGTATGAATATGTAGACAATGCAGCTGCATTGGTATAAATTTTTAAAAGGGGCATTTTTACACTTCACTTTAAAAATAGTACACCTCCCCAAAAAAAGTAATTATACTTCAGGCTTTTTCCACTATTCATCTTTCAAATTTGTATTATTACATACTGGAATGACTAGGCTAGATAGGGCAAGGCAGGGACAGCTGGGTACAACAACAAAATGGTTTCTAAAACAACTGATACGTCTTCTAAACTCTAAAGCTCACCCAGCACGTATATAAAACTGTTTCCCCTTCTGTACTCTCTAAACAGCAAAACAATTCTCAAGACTGAGACCCTGAGGTTAAATGTAAGATTGGATCACTGGAATTTTCTCAGAGCAAATGCTGAATAAATTGTCTATTTTTCTCTGACTCTTTTCCCCATTTGACTTGGCTTTTCTTCTTCCAAACTTCATTCCAGCAGTTGCTGAAGATTACTAGAACTGAGAAAATCAAGGTCCTTGTAAGGGTAAGACTAATTCATTGAAAGCTTTTTGTCATCATGATTTCATTATTGCATTCAAATAAATACCAGCTGAAAATCTGAGATAACTCTGTTGCTATTTGATTATTCCAAAATCTATAGCATTGTAGTTTGCAGGACAATCTGACTCAAAGCCACACACGTATTAAAAAGCACAGAAGGAATTTCTCATTTATAGATGGAAAATCCATAGGAATCAGCCAGACAATAAAAGCTTTTTTGAAAGCTCTCCATGCAACAATAGTTTGCTTGGTTTGCAAGGAGAAGTAATGCTTGTTTCCATTTGTTTTTCTGCAACAGAAATCTCAGGAGGTATAGTACCTCTGAATAATAGGAAAAACAAATGTTCTCTAACTACACATGACCCACCAAATCCAGGCTTCATTTGACAAAAATTACACCAGGCAATTCTCCTCCCACAACATTTTCCTATTACAAACGAGCCAAAAAGTTAACATCAACTCAATAACATTACAATTGTTGGTCAGCAGAAATTGATCATTTCTTGTTCTGAAAAATCATGCAAATCATAAACTTGTTAAACAATGTAGAAGCAACTGTAGGAAATAGAACTGGCAGCTAGATAAAGCCATACATCTTGGTATATTATAAGCAATTTATACTGTCAAAAAAGAATTTGGGATTGAGAAACTCATTGCCTTGTCCATGATACCCTTTTATCCTGTAGTAGGTCTGTTGATATATAAGAGCTCCTTCATGAACAATGTTCCTTAAAGATAAATAGTTTGGAAACACTGACATTAAAATATAAAGGGCCACCCAGCAAATTGCAGCATTTCATTTTAGTCATTCTGTGTTGTAGTTCCTGTTGTTTACCCCACCTTTTAACCAAATATCACTGAAATTTTGTCAACTTTTGAATCCGTCATTCCAAATTCTCTCTTTTTTTTTTCTTATAAACAAAATAGTCCTCACAAATTCCTCTTGAGAGAGATTTAAAGAAAACATTGAAAGGGCTTTCTTTAGACTTTGCTTTCACTGTCGATTTTAAATAAAACTGGAAAGACATGGGGCCAAAAAGATAAATAGCTGATTTATCAAATGTATACTCCTATGTATTCTATTTCAGTTGCCTGGCAACACAAGAAAGTATTTTGGAAACCAAGAGGTATATAATTTGATAAGTGAATTAATTGACTGCTTTCCTGGTTGAGGCCAGGCTGTGCATATGAGGTGGCTAATATGGAAACTATAGACCAGGTTAACTCATCCAGTGTCAAAGTCTATGATTAAGCATTTGGGAGGAACTCTTTTACTGAAACATTTTATTTTAAACAAAGGAAGGTTGGTTGTTGTTTTTTTTAAAAAAAACAATCTTCTTTCTTGGGTTTTACAAATTCTGTTCACTGAAAGTAAGGACCAAATAGATAAATCAAGTAAGTCTTCTTAGTAAGCGACCATTCATAAGATAGTATTTTTGCTTATAAATCTAAACTAGTCTTTTTAAAAATTTTCTCCCAACAATCTCTATAACTCTAGTGGTATTATTTGTTTTCACCCACAATGTGATAGTAGAAATCTTCTAAGGATTTTAATGGCAGGAAATGATTAATCCATTAATACAGATTAAATCCAATGAAGCTGAAGCTGAATAGCATCATTAAAATAGAGTTATTTAAGGCCAGTCATTTTTTTTATTCAAAATTTGGACAAAACACTTGAGAAAAAACAAGGTACTTTAAAAAGATGAATAGTGGTTTTAAAACACAAGATATTTTTTAAGTTATGTAAGTGGAAAAGTTCAAACATACAGTTGTAAAAGACAACATTTTTTTTCTGTGAATTGAAAATGCATAGAAAATTACAGAGCTCACTGTTAAAAACATTCATTGCTGACACTGTTTCCTATATCTGGTTATTTTCCCCACTTCTGAAGCTAAATACAGCTCTACTAATCATGCCAAATGTAAACCAGTATAATGTCCTACAGTGTAAATGCCTAAAAGAACTGTTTTTTCTCAGGGTCTGCAACTCATGCTCCACTGAGGTCTTCTTCTGTTTCAAGCTGCTTCTTTTCAAAGACTTCGTATCACTCTGCCATGTCCCAATCACATTTGATTCATCGCAAAAACACTCCCTTGCAGCTGATCATACAAAACATAAGTGCAAAATTAGAGATAATCAGGATGCAAATGAGTTTGAGCACAATAGGTAAAGTGGGCAAGATGAATCAAAGTCAACAAAACATTGGGTTAAACTCCCAACAGGTAGACTTCAATCACCAGAATTCCCTGTTAGTAAATCTACTAACACATTAGTCACCAATGCATCTATACTTTACATCAGCGGTCTCCAAACCCCAGGCCATGATTGGTACTGGTCTGTAACCCATTAGGGTTACTGAGCCACACAGCCATGCAAACCTTCATCTGTGCATGGGTGGGATCTAGGTAGAGCGTGAATCCATGTCCCCACCTCAAGATCCATGGAAAACAATTTTCCCCTGGTGCCCAAAAGGTTGAGGACTGCTGTTTTACATGGTTTGAATGTATTGTTATAATACTAAAATCTAAAAATTTCAATTTCTATTTTTTAATTTGTACAATTATAGTAAAAAAGGAAACATTCTGGCCAATTGTTTCAAAAAGCATACCCTATTAAGTCACTCACTTTATCATATCTTGGTTATTAAATAGATTCACATACTGTCCTAAACCATGGCTTGTTTAAGCATGACTCATAAAAAGCAGAATTGGCTTGATATATGTAAGCCACAAGTTAGCCTTCAGAACACTTCAGAGTGTTGACTTCAGTGAACATGGTAACCAAAACCAAACCATATTAAGACTTTATGTAATGTATAAACAAAACACAGCTTATGGCCAAAGGCAATATATCTTTAAAATGAAACCTGCTACTCTATGACTGAAAGATTGTAGTTATTAAAATTATTAAAATTTTCCTTTGCCAAAAGATTTTTAGCAATTTTTGACCATTTTTCTAAGGACTACTAATCTGAGCTTAATATTCTTGACTCTGTAGTGTGTGGTTTCAGGTTTGCATTCTGAGCTATAGTCAAACAAAAGGAGGACATTGTAAAAATAAGCTGAAAGTCATTATTAGTAAGGTTAACTTCATTAGTGTATCCTCTTGTTTTATTTATCTTGATTTCTAATCAAACCCCACAGCAGGGGCTTGAGGTAAGTACCTCAACCTAAAGACCATATACGTATTATAATAACATTCTTTTATTTTTAAAAAAAGGAGTGAAAAAGACAGAAGCAGCAGGGAAAATATTACCAGCAGCAGTACCCTTTTGCAAAATGGAGCAGTTTCAAAAGCTATTTTGCCTAGATATTTTCATAGGACCAGTATTTATTAATAATTCATCAAAATATTAGAGTAATTACCATATTTTGGAATATCACAACAACACACTTCAGCAAAACCTTCTACAAATCTCTTTCGGAGTGCCATTAATAAATAAAATGCAATTCGCCATATTAAATTTGTTGTTTAAAGACTAAATATTTCATCATAGCTAATTCGTTTTAAATAATCAGCCACATCTCCCCCTGGATCCCCTGCCCACTGTTTCTCCTATGTTTGAAATCAAATTATGTGTCAAAGATTACAGTTGAAATGGATTCAGATTGGCATAGAGACTTTTACACCAAGGTATTCTAAGGATTGTACAGAAATCCATTTAGCCAATTGGAGCCTTTAAACATGTGGTTATTTACTTGTGGGCAATGTTCTTTTGAAATCCAGATATATATGCATACTATATGAAAATATGGTTTGGTTTCGGATAATTATGATTTATTCAGTTAGACTCTCTGACTTATTTTAATGAAAATATGGACAACATGCATTTGCAAACCAGTTCCACTTCAGAACATTTCATTACTACTTTAAATGCTCTATATTTTTTTCTATTTTGAAGGCTATTTTGGTGTGGATATAACATTATTTTTCCAACAGGTCAAAGATAAAACAAATCATGGGCTGTAACATAAAATAAATCTTTACTGCCTTTGAAATAATCTGTACATTGAATTGTTTTAAATATTAAAATCCTACTCTAGTACTACCTTCCATTCTGAAACCTGTTTTGATATAAATATAAAGATATTGAAGAATTTAATATAGTTTACATTCTTCCCAGAGATCCTTTCAAACATATTTTGAGAGTATAATTGACCCAAAACTTAAAATTTGAACCCAAATCATCTTGTTCTTACATTCAAGACAATTTCAAAAAACCCTCAAGAGATCAAACTATTTGAAACAGTATTATTTCTTATCTGTCCCACCTCCACCAACCCCTCTTTGCCAGTAAATGATATTTCACAAAACAGGGTTTTCAATCTTAACAATATAAATATTTTTACTTTTATCAATTGAGCAATCTGTTAATCATAATTCGAGTCCCAGTTTTATTATAGTTTTTGCCAGGACACATAGTAGAAACATTTGTTCATTAAATAGATATTTTGCACATAAAATTGCAAAAATCATAATGGAAGAAAGAATGAAATATCTTTCATTGGTCCTGTAAGAAGAAATATAATTTCATCCCATCATTGCTGATTATAGATGAAAAGTTTTATTAATAAATAGTAAAAAGTAATACTACATAACACCAAATATATAAAAAATAGACATTATGTAACAACAAACATGTTTTAAAAAGCTGTTAAATAATACATTATATTGATATTGCAACGTATTGGTAAAACATATCTCTATCTTTATACTTTATATTTTATATTTCTATACTTTATATTTACATTTCATAGTTTTCTTATTCTCTGAACCTTTTTCCTCTTTTTTAACCAATCATGCCATCTTGTCCAACTTAAATAGAATTCTGTATCTTCTTTTTGTCTCAAAGTTAACGTCAATTTATCTGCTTCTGCGCATTCCAAAATGTTTAATATTAATTTACCTTCTACAGGTATATCTTCTAATTTCCACTCTTGTGCATATACTATCCTCGCTGCTGTAATTATGTGTGTGGCTAGGTATGAGATGCTTTTATTCATCCCTTTTGGTATCATCCCCAATAAATATATTTCCGTATTAAAATTTAGTTTAAGCTCTGTTATTTCCGTAATCCATTTCTGTACCATTTTCCAATATTGTTTTGCCTTCGGACATAGCCACCACATATGAAAATATGTTCCTTCCCTGTCTTTGCACTTCCAACAATTCGGGTTTAGGTTAGGGAACATTTTTGCCAGTCTGGCTGGGGGAAGATGCCATCTATATATCATTTTGTAGAAATTTTCTTTAAAAGAGGCCGCTTTTACATATTTAATATATTTCCCCATAATCTTAGAACAAGAAATAGTCAAGGAAAATATAATATCATGGGGAAAAATTTTGGAATGAGATTAAAATGGAAGATTGGGAAAGATAAATAGACATTTCTTATCTATCCCCATCATATCCACAAAATCATCCCCAATAAAACTATATGTTTTAATTGTCTTTTTAATTAAGATAAAACAAGTGCTATATGTACATCAAATTTTACTGATGATGTGAACAGGTGCAATCTTGAAGATATATCAAGTATTGTATATATACAGGCTATATAACATCTGTGTGGCTTATATATGGTGTATGGTATTTTAAACATCAAAGCTTCTATGGATGATATAATCGGCAATACAAATTGTTCTTAGGCAGGTTTGTAAGGACTGCATATTCAGAGGAGTTCTCTCTTCATAGTTGCATTTTAATACTGAAATTTTTATCTGGAAGGTATAGTGGAAATTTTAATGCAACATTAAGTTACATGAGCAAACTTCAATGTAGGGTTCTATAGTATAGATAAAGATAGAAAATATAGTGACCCAAAGCAACAAGAGGAATAAATTCATTATTTCTAAACTTCTTCAATTTAACACACTAAGAAAAAACTGAATTGAAAACTGTCATGTTTCCTAGGCAAACCCATCAAACAGCTTTTGAAAGAAGGGTTTTACTGATACATAAAACTATTCTCTGAATTTTTAGTTTGATAGTATTTGAAAACTTAAATTATGTTCAAAATTATAAAGCTTACTAGCAATTTTGAAACAGAATTCCTATATTGGTCATCTGGAGCTGATTTACTCCTTCAACAAACATGTTAATTCATTGCTGGTTTTGCTGCCACTTTAGGGTTTTCCAAGGCCACGTTGCCCTCAGTGTCTCAACTGAAAGAAACTACAGATAACAGAAGCACTGACTTCTTTACTTCTTCTTCAAAGTGAAAAAAGGAGTGTGGGTCCATGTTTGAGGGAACTGTGTAGGATTGCCACCAGTCACGACAGCAAAATGGATAGAGGTGTTTAAATGCCAAAAGGGAAACAGAGTTAAGTATTTCTGTGGGACTGGGAGTAGACTACACAGTAACAAATCTGTCTTGCTAGTACTATCAACAGATATACAATTTCAGTGAGCACAAAGAAGCTGCAGGCACAAAAGATACTTCTTAGGATCCCACCTAACCAAAAAAAAAAAAAGTCTGCTCAATAAAAGGCCAGACCTATCTGTATCCTATTCATCATTAACCACTGTCATTGAGCTTTACATTAGCTCAAAGAGAAGGTGATAGGCTTAAGTTAAACTTAATAAAACAGCAAAGTTCTAATCTGACCAATTAGCTGAATCTAACAGAATAGATTTCGCTTAGAAATCTATTCCATTAGGTTCAGAATCTAATGGAAATCTAACAATAGATTTTCCTCAGAACCAGTTTTGTGTAGCTAAGCCCTTCCTGAAGAACAATATAAATTCTTAGTACAGAAGACAGACAATTTGGGGTTTGAACTGAACCAGAATTATCCAGAAGGCACTACTGAGTCTTCATGAATGTTTCTTCACAGAATTAGGTAAAAATGTTCTTTATTGTGATTATCTTCTATAGAATTATTCTATAGAATCTAGCCAATCAGATAACAAAGATGTTGGGGTAGAACAGATGTGATAAATTATTTGACCATTTCTCATTCACACAAAAATGTATAGCATGTATATTTTACAATAATATGGACTAGTTTAATTTCTATTGCCATATCCAAATAATCAAAAATGTTTTAATGACAAATTATTCCTATGTTTATTTTTGTTTGCATGTTTGGGGGAGGTTTCTATATGCCAATATTATATTCACATTTTTATGCTTCCTGGTTGTACTATCTGATATTATGCAAAAAAAAACAACAACAGATGCTTCATGCATATTAGTTAATGACTCTTGCACAAGGCTAAAGCAATAAATATTCTTGAAAGGAATAACTGATTGTGATACACCTTTCTATTTTAAAAAAATAGAACTTCAGATATATAGGTAGCCCTTGACTTACAACAGTTTGTTTAGTGACTATTCAAAGTTACAATGGCACTGAAAAATGTGACTTATGAGTTATGACCATTTTTCACATTTATGACCTCCACAGCCGCCCCATGTAACTTCAGGTGACCAAAATTCAGATGCTTGGCAACTGGTTCATATTTATGACCGTTGCTGTGTCCCAAGGTCATGTGATCACCTTTTGCAACCTTCTGACAAGCAAAGTAAATGGGGAAGTCAGATTCACTTAACAACTACCGTAGCTTACTAACTTATCAACTGCAGTGATTCACTTAACAACTGTGGCAAGGAAGATTGTAAAACAGGGCACAACTCACGTAACAAATGTCTCACTTAACAAGAGACATTTGGGGCTCAATTGTGGTCATAAGTAGTGGATTACCTGTAATGTTCTGATTTTGTACTAGGCATTTTATACGCAGAGAAGGAACACACTTAAAGTCTAATTGCCTAGCAAGCCTTGAACTACTCCATGCGAGAAGAACAAATTCTGTCAATTTCTATACAGACTTATATCAGATACTAGCATTTAGATGGCTGGAAGCAAAACTATATGTTCACTTTAGACAAAAAATGCAATCAGGTAGAGGCAGAAGAATCTGTGAAACAAAAGGGTAGGATGACTCAACAGCTGAGTAGTTATTAATAGAAAGCATGACCCTTCCCTCACACTGAAGGGACCTACTGACTTGATTAACAAATAATGCACTTCCTGGCTTCCTTTTTATTTAAAGAAAAATAAGACGAGCAAAATGAAAAAGTTAGAATATGAATCTATCAATGTGTATAAGTAGCATTCAACTAATATTTAAGACTCCACATTCTGAATTAAAAGCAAACAAAATTATCTTCCAAAAATGGTCCAGTCATTGAATCAAATATCCATTTTTAAGATGCAAAATATAACATGCTATTTTTCCCCTCATTTCTACTTTGGTTTTAATTCTATTTTTATAAATAGTATCATAAAATTCCTTGGAGGAGCCATTTGGAGGGAGCAGTTAAGGCATCAAACTAGAAACTGGGAGACCTTGAGTGCTAGTCCTGCCTTAGGTACAAAGCCAGCCTTTGTTCTTAATACCTTGGGCCAGTCTCAAATCTTACCAACAAAATTTGTCCTGGAACTTGAGAGGAGTCAACATTGATTTAAAGACACGCACAAAAAAAGGAGTCTTTTGGGTTGTGAAATATATAAATAAATATTTTCCATTATGAAGACTTCAGTTTGGATTACGGTAAATGCCAAATAAAGTACATTTAAGATACTGTCATTTTTGGCAGTAATAAATACATCATATAATATTAATTAGTGCATATAATTTACTATTGATTAATTAAATGTTTAGATTTTACCTGTTTTCAGATTCAAAGGCAGAAAATCTCATTTTTTCCAAAAGTTATAGTTATGGAAAGACTTTAATTTATAAAATGTTATAAAAGGCTCCTTTCTCCCTAATACAAGGCTTGAAAATTAAATGCTACAGTAAAACATGTCTTTTCAGATATAAATCCCAATTAAATCAATGTAATTCATATGTAATTCATATGTAAGTAAGCATAGGAGTGCAGCTTTAAATGTATTGGTAAAGTAAAAATGTAAGATGGATAAATTGCTATAAGATTATAGTTCAAAACTGATTCAGCCTTCACTGATACAGTGAGCCAAGACAACAAATTAGATAACCTTTATTGTCACCTTTTTCTATAAACACACTGGCACACATTAAAAAATAAAATTCTGATGCCTGCTCTCAAAAGAATATATATGAATTTATTCATACACGTATATGTTAATTTATAATACATAGCAAAACTTGAAAGTTAACAAAATTGATACTATATGATATAAAGCTATTACAGAATCTAGTTGTTCTGCTTTGGGTACTGCAAAGTCTCCTTCCAGAAGGTTACAAAGAAAACTGGTTTTCAAGGGATGTGTAGTCTCTCAGACAATACTGCAGGTACTGGTCAAATATTGTTTATACGCTACAGTATGTCCTGGAAGGAAGGAAGTGAAGTTCCAATAATATTTTCTGCCATCCTCACCACTCTTTGCACATCCTTCCATCAAAAACAGTAATGCTTCAAAACCAGTAATATAACACGACAGGACCCTTTCAATTGTCCCTCTATAGAAAGATAGGGGAAGGAAGATACCCTCTTCTTATACGATGCAGAAAATGGAGGTGTTACTGTGCCCATTTCACCAGTGCCTCACTTTTGAGTGACCAAGACCTAGAAAATTGAAGGTCTCTATTGTTGATACTGTGTTGTCTAGTATTGTAAGAGGTGGTAGTGTAAGACGGTTTCTCCTAAAATTTACCACCATTTCTACGGTTTTGAGTGTGTTTAGTTCAAGTCTGTTCTGGTTGCACCACAAGGCTAGTTGTTCAGCAGTCTGTATGCAGATCCTTCGTTGTCTCTAATGAGACCAATCACTGTTGTATCATCTGCAACTTCAGTACTTTAACAGAGGAATCTTTTGAGATGCAGTCATTGGTATAGAGAGAGAAGAGAAGTGGAGAGAGCTATTTGTTTATTGTTTATCAGAGGAACGTGGAAGAATGTGGAACTATTTTCCTGATCTTCAAGGGATATGCCATGTTTTTTCTTCTCTCCTTAGACAGCCAAAAATATATTTACTACAAATGCCAACTGATTGTCATCTTAGAAAAGAAGGTGATAGGTTGTCAACCCCATTAGATGGCCTAGTCCAGAAATAACTCCAAAGGAAGGTGAAAACTGCTTTTATTGAGATGTGGCTAATGTAACAAAATCTTGCCAATGTGGTTGGGTTCC
>JANHFQ010002933.1:57745-68540 GCA_032468035.1 Aparallactus werneri
AACAATCAATTTGCCAGTGTCAACTGGAATTACTAAGCAGAATACTTATATCATAAAAAGTAAAACACAACAAAGTCAGGTACCCAGCAGCAGTGAAGGATGAAGACACTTGAGAAAAATATCAGGATTTGAATAGCTATTTTTTCTGATGAGTAGCTTGATTGCTGAAAAATAAATAATCATTATATTGCATTTCTCAATATACACTTTTAAAAGTATAATTGCTTTGTGAGTTTTGAAATTCATCAAGACTATGTACATAAATATCCAGATAGCTAAAAATATTTTGACTCACATATTTGCAGCAGCAATATACGGTATATGTTTATATGAGCTTTCTTTTCTACTAATAGTTGTTTTCTGATGACAATGGAAAACTTTTGTTCAAGTCTGGCCAAGATCTATCACTCATTACTTAAGTATTCTGTGTTTCCCATTTTTGCCTCCCTTCTGAACGGTAAAATACTGTAATTATATTGTACTGTGAATCAATACAATGTTGTTATGATTTGTAATAAAGTCATGGATTTGGGGTTTTTTAAAACTAAATAATTCAGTTATATACAAATGCCAAAGTATTTTAATCATTTACTTCCTGAAAGCTAGAGTTTATAAACCAGACTTTTCGTTAACATCTACATCATTTAATACTATAAATATTCTATTTTCACTTTCCTTTTTTTTACTTTAAATGCATCTATTTCATGAGAGAATTGGCAGTATCCTAAAAATCATGGTTGAGTACCTTATAAATTATTAAATGTCTTATGAATAATTTAATCAAATAAAGCTTTTATTGAATTTCCTGGGAGTATATTGTCCTTTAAAAATGCAACTATGTAGTTAATTACATTTGTTTTGTTGCATATTTTAAAGTCAAATCCTTGAATTAACTATTAGTTGGAACGACTTATTTACAGTACGTAAGTTAAATACTGTATGCCACATTTTATTATTTATATTTATTTAAATTTAAAACAGGTATTTTTTTCTTATAAAAAGCTGGAACTCTACTCTGGTAACTACTTAAAGAACAACCTATTTTAGAAATATATTTTTTCTAATATTATATAACAGAAATATTGCAACCTAAAGTAACTCCAGCAGAGTAGTTTTGAAAACCAACTTGGAGTTAATCCTAAGTAAATTTATGTAGAATTTTAGCCCTGTATAGAAGTATCTAATTCTGCTAGCTTTGCTTAATTCCCAAGTGTGTGAAATCTCATGCTTTGGTCTAGATATTTTTCATACATTTTTAGATCTATAAAAGAGAGTTTTGTATTATTATCAGGATGAAGGGACAGAACTATAAAGATATATTTGAAATACCAGCCTAAACTTTTATTAAGATGCAGATTTTTCTGCAAGCAATCGGTTCTTTTCTTGCCCTGCTGGCCTTGGGTTTAGCTTGTCCCTCTGAGTCTTCACTTCCCAACATCCAGGACGGTTCTCCTCTCCCCAGATAGGAACTGATAATTGTCCGGCATGTTACATCCTCATACACCTCTCCAGGCGTTTTTCTCTCTACCTTCTCCATTCCCTCCAGCGATAAACTTTTAGTTTGCTTGCTTTCTCTCTAGTCTACACCTTCTCTTTCTCTCTACAATTTTAGACTCACAACATGTCCTACAGAGTAGAAGTGGGGTTCTGCTCTCCAATACCTATAAACCTCACTTCACCAGTGGGACTGCTGATACAAAATCTCTTCACACCAGCCCCAACTAGCAGTCAGCTCAGCTCATGAAGCCTCATGGTGGACCAGCTGCCCTTCAAGGCTAAAAGTGAGTTGTTTTTTCTCCTTTTCCTCCCTCCATATCTGGCTCATGCCAGCAGAAAAGCAACCAGGCCAAGCCACAAAATTCATATGCCACACTTAAATAGCAAGAAATATGGAGAAAGAGGGGAATATGATTCAAGACTGCTGATGTGTCACAAAGCTTCTTGGGACTCCCTTGTGAAGTCAAAAGTGAAAAAGTGTACAGTTTGTCATCCGGTCAATGTTTCTCCATGAATCAGATAGAACTGTGGACAATGAAATCTCTTAGTCATCATTACAGTCACTTTAATTGTTCACTGAATTAATATATGTTTCTCTAATATAGAGAAAATATAGAATATAGATTATTAAATGTTTGTATATGTGATGTAAGAAAAAAGGCTCTTTATTTTGAAAAAGAATTAAGATGATTATTTTCTACCCTCTAAAGCTTTTTTGGACTAAAGATGTTCAAAAGACGTTTATGGCATTTAATTAAATAGTAATTTCTTTCTTTATATAATCATGTCTAGCCTAACAAAAAATGGTTTCTGGTTTCAGGCATAAGATTGTCTTTATTATTAGACACAATTTCATTTGTTACACTTTCCATCTGTTGATTACAGATACAGAACTTGATCTTCAGTTTAAATATTCACAGATAAAGCAAAAGAGAATAAAACTCTGCTGAGAAGTATTAATTGCCACAATAAAAACTGAATGCAAAATACATCAAATTCACTATCTTGAGTTGACTAAAATATATATTTAAAAGGCGGGATGAAAACATAACATAAATTGCTAAAATAATTCACAGAGTTCTCCACTATTGATGAGAAGGTCAGAGTAGTCAACACTTCATATAGGAATTAAGGTTCATTAGTAGTTGGAACTCTTATAATAAAGTTTAGTATTTTAGCTTTCTATGATGATAAATATAAATTAATTGAAATTATAATATGTAACCATCTTGGTTAGTTCTCATTAGCTAAATACATAATTTGTTGTTCGGTTTAGTCCTCTGTTCTTACATTCTGTTCTTACACTACATTATTTTGAATGATTAATTTCCTTTCTGATATTTTCCCTAATTTTTTGCCACAATTTTTTCCCCAAAGTACAAAAATCTGTTTTCAAAGTTCAGAAATCCTCTTTTTCCTAATTTCTTTTTTTTCACAATTTCCCAACTCTTTTAAGCTGTTATACCACAACTGTTTTCCCTTCAGGATCTATGGAAATCCTTTCTCCTTTTTCTGGTCACTCTCCCCTAAGGATTCCCACTTTCACTACTTAACCATTTCTTTTTTGTTAGCAAGACCAGTATAATTGATCTTCTTGTTGCCTTCTCTAGTTTTTGGACAATGAAGCTTTCCACAAAGCATGCCTGCTTATCTTAGAATTTGATTCCTAGTTGATTTCAGGAAAGTTGAAAATAATTGTATTTCCTGAATAGCTTGACTATCTAGTTTGCAAAGATTTCATATGTTGCTTCTGCTTGGTTTGTTGCATTGGATTTAAGTACAGTGGTATCCTCAGTACTCAGCGTTAATTGGTTCTGGGAGGCCCGATGAGCACCAAAAACGATGAGTACCAATTTTTTCCCATAAGGAATCATGTAGTGAGCCACAATGCATCTGATACCAACTAGTTCTAGCTTATATGTCGAGTACCAAGCAAACAAGTACCAGAACAAAAATGTTTGATCAAAAGGTGTTGAATACCAAATTCAAAGAGATTCAAAATAGTTGAAGGTACCAAGGTACCAATATATACATCCACAACAATGATGTTTTGGTTCTTTTCCCCTTAATATTCACTCAAACACCTTTAACAGGATTTTCATTCTTGTAGGGCTAATTCCCACACAGATGTAATCATACTTTACACATAATGTGACTCCACTTTCCCTCTTGTCAGATCTGGTCCCTTTGAATAAAGTCTATCCTTCCAGTACTATGTTCGTTCACTGTACCTCTTGCAGCATAACAAAAATAGGGGTGGCTTACTAGGGTGTGTGTGTGTGTGTGTGTGTGTATACACACACATATATACTATACATACATACTACATATATACATACATATTGCAAGTTTTAAAAGCTGTTGCTGCTGTTCTTTGTTAAAGGGAGAGGGGCATGCAGTTTAAACACTCCCTTCTGCACTAAGTCCACTAATCCTGCAGTGTCACAGAGAAATTTAGATAAGCAAGAATCAGCACATTCCCCTCCAGAAAAACTGGAAAAACTGAGTTGTGCATCTAGTAAAGTTCCAATCCTAAACATATTTGGTGAAGTGTATGTCCAATTTACCCTGAGGGGATGGGGACTTAATTTTCAGCAAACAACCTTTCAATTGTGGCATAAGACAAACCAGTCATACGCACAGCATTTCTCAGAAATACACATGAAACAATAGTTCTGAGCAAAATGTTTATAAAATTAAATTGCTAAAAATTTTCTGTATATTTTTGATACTGATTGCTATTTTTTCATTCTATGCTTCACTTCTCTTTGGTCAAGCTCAGTATCCAAATAATCCAGCATGTCTCTGTGTTAGGAACTTGGGAGAGAGATAAGTGGCTGTGGCTTAATTGAGGCAAAAGTGAGATAATGTTTCTGTCTTGAAGGAATTTGTGAGAAGCGGTAGAAAGGCAAATCCATATTGGCAGTGCAGATAGAGCAAAATGCACAAAGCCTTGAAATGGATGATTCATATTCTTAGCAATAGGGGGTGTTCATGTTATTATCCTTCTAGGCTGCCTCTCACAGGGCATTCCTTCACCGAGCATTTATTTCTTGGCAGCAGAGCAATGTATTTCAAACCATGCCAAAGATATGCATGCCCACACTGTGAAATCCTGTAACACTTCCTGATACGCGCTCTCTTAAGACTGTATTATCAGTCCCTTGATGGGGGAAGAGTTTGAAAACTCATTTCGCTGCATTTTTGTTATGCCAGGAAAGGTCAAATAATGTCAAGGAAGAAGACTGTAGTTTTGTCTAGCATGCTTCATTTAGTCTGTGAATTAAGTTATGGCTCATGTTTTCAGTTTTACCATATAATTGGCTGTTCTGCAAAATTTAAAATGAATTATTTGTCTTAATTAAAACAATATTTTTCTCTTTTGCAAGAAAATCATGTTACTATGTGCATTATGATTTCTCTTTGTCTATCTCTGTCTCTCTTCCCCTCCCTCTGACACCCCTCCCCCAAAACATTTTGTTTTGACTTTTTTATATACTAACAATAGAACTGGGTGGGGGCATTTAATTATTGACTAGTTAAAAACCAAAATCTTTGTAGTTCAGTTGCAAGCCACTCAGTAATTTATTAAGAGGTCCAGATATGTGTTATTTATATTTGATTTCTTGGGTGTATTGGGCTCCTTCTTAAAAAAAAAAGTCTAGGAATTTCCTTTAAAAAAAGAGGAATATATTATACTTGGATTGAACTTTGACTTTTATCATAGGTTCAGCAGGCAAGTGAAGTATTTCTTAAGCTCTTTGGGCCTGCCTGATGCTTATTCTGAAAATAATTTTTTTTCTTTCTTGCTCTCTTTCAGTTGTCTGCCCTTAGCTGCAATGAAGCAAAATTCATACAGCAGATAATAAAGATGGTGAATGAGGAAACAAGAGGCACGTTCCAAATTTTATGGCTATTGAAACATTTTTTTAAATTCCAGGATATTTAATGAGAGAGAAGCAGAGACAGGCAATATCTGTGCAGCAAGGGGCTAAACCAGACTTTTGGTTTACTATGATCAACTAGAAAGAGCAACCATAAACCAGCTGATAAGATTATGCCACCACCACCCAAAGTTAGGAACAGCTGGTTTGGTTGATTTTAGCTAGCACAAAGTAAGAACCTAGCCATTCTAATTTGCAAAATTTGGTTTATAGTTTAGCTTGATATGTGAAACACACTGGTAAGACCTATTCAATGAAACCCAAGTTATATAAGTTCAACCTGAGATCTATCTGTCCACATATATAGCTGATTATAACTAGATCAGCCTTTCCTAATCTGTTCACCTTAAGATTTACTTGATTATAACTCCCAGATTCCCAGCCAGCAAGATCACATTTGCAGCTTGGAAATTTTGAAAGTCCTGCACAAATAGATGACATCATTTTGGGAAAGGCAGCTCTACTCCCAAAGTGAGATCCTTCAGGCTCTATTAATATTGGAAGTATATTATTTACTAAGCTAGCATGAAAATATTACTTGTAGATCTATAGTACTGCCAGTATTTATTCCTAAAACTACAGCAATGCAAAAAAATCACCATAGACACGTGTAAACCAATCATTTTTGTGGAGGTGTTTTGGCATCTTAAGATTCTCAGGTTAATGAATATATATATAGTATTTGATTGCTGAGATAGGCCTCAGGATCATACAAATTTAATGAATTATTATTACTATTATTTACAAAAGTTATAAGTCAAGCTAACAGGCTGAACTATCTATTTACATATGCAACAGAACAGATGAAGAATAAATCTTTTTGGCCTTGCATGACCAGTTTCTCAATGTTATCTATTAAACAGGTCCTCTTTTTCCAGGCTTCCATGCAAGTTGATTCTTGTCACAGAAACATTACTTTTGTAATGGTTCATATGGAAAACTGGCAAAAAAGAGACTGCTTTAATGAGTAACAGAAATAAGCTATGCTTGCTATCTGCTAAAGTACATTGTTATAACCATTTTTGAAACATACCCAGCCCTTATATAGGTACCCGGTTATGTGGCAACACCTAAGCAGTCTTGATTTCAGAAAGTATAATTGGACCTAGTTAGTACTTGGACAGAAGACCACTAAGAAAGTTTTAGTCTAGACTGGAAGTCTAAAAATATCCTGGAAAAGGGCTGAGGCAAATTAAGAAAAATTACATCGGTATATCATGAAGTCACTAGTAGTCGAGCTGGACTGGACTGGAATTTTTTTTTCTTCAACACATGTACATAATAAAATTACAATTTGCTTCTGGATCAGATCAGCAAGCTAATTGTTTGGTTTAGCAACCATCCAGTTGCTTTCTGGAAATATTATAAATGAATGGCAGTATGGTTCTTGTTATAGCAGTTGCTTTTGTTAATATCTGATTACTACAAAAGTGTATTACCTCTGACTGTAGGTGAAGAATGTGTCTTGGCTGCTAGCTAGTACTTTATTAATTGTTCTCATTTTCATTTAATGTATTTTTAAAATAGACAAAAACCTAGAAAATGCAATTTGGCTGGCTGTTGCAGAATAAAAATATTTTTATTATAAAAAATAAAGACCTTAAACATTAAGATATAAATGTATATGGATTTCCTACAGTTTCCCAGATCATCATGTATGGTATATCAAGAACTATTGCTAAATGTGAAGTAGCCAGTAAATGTAACTTAATAATAGCCAACTTTTGGAGGTGGATTAACGTATATACTTGAGTATAAGCCGACTTGAATATAAGCCGAATACCTAACTTTTCCTAGGAAAACTGAGGAAAGTTATTGACTCCAGTATAAGCCATTTTGGCTAAATTTAGCTATCAGTTCAGCTGAACTAGTAGCTAAATCAGCTGATTTTGGGGCTTAAGGTGATGCGTGCACAGCACGCACATCAATTTGAGCCAGGAAATTGACTGATTTAGTTACCGGTTCGGACAAACCAGTAGCTAAGTTTCGCTGAACCGGTAGCTAAATCAGCTAATTTTGGGGCCTAAGGTAATGCACGTGCAACACGCGCTGGACACACACCACCTTAAGGCTGAAAATCAGCTGATTTAGCTACCAGTTCGCCTGAACCAGTAGCTAAATCAGCTGATTTTCAGGCTCAAATTGATGCACCCAATCGATTTGGGCCTGAAAATCATCTGTTTTAGCTACTGGTTCACGCAAACCGGTAGCTAATTTTAGCCGAACCGGTAGCTAAACAGCTGATTTTCGGGCCCAAATTGATGCGTGTGCAGCACACATCACCTTAGGCCCGAAAATCAGCTGACTCAAGTATAAGCCAAGGATGACTTTTTCAGCACATTTTGGGTGCTTTGGGTGCTTTGACTTATACTCGAGTATATACGGTACGTTACATGAGGTCATTGCCCAGATAGATAAACATTTGTTCTCCTTTTTCTCTGTCTGAATGTAAGATCATTGATGAAATTTTCTTTCATTTTTAAAAGTCATTATTTTGTTCAAATGATTGTGAAGATGGTTTAATAAGCAGCTGTCAGTGTCCTTTGCAAACAAGAAGGAATAGGTATTTATTTACACATGAATTCTGATGAGAAAATGCTGCCTGTAAATTACATCTAGATGAAACCAGGACAGCTTCCACTCTCTAGTCCCATGATGTTGAACCTATGGCACACATGCCCAAAGTGGCACACAGAGCCATGTCAGCTGGCACATGAGTCGACGCGCAGCTCAGCTCCACTTTACACTCACACGCTTCCCTCCCGCAGAGCCAAAAACAAGCTGATTGGCACTGTTGGGCCAAACAGCTGAGCTTCAAACTGTTAAATTTAGCTACCTGTTCGCCTGAACCGGTAGCTAAAATTAACAAACGATCGACCCGTTTGTTAAATTTAGTTACCGGTTCGGGCGAACCAATAGCTAAATTTTAGCTACCAGTTTGGGAGAGCCAGTAGCTAATTTTAAGAATTTGAAGCTCAGCTGTTTGGCACGGCAGCACCAATCAGCTATTTTTCAGCTCTGCCACGTCACACGCACGCACAGGAGGTGGGGGAATGCGGAGGGGGTCGCTCGTGCATACATGGGGGGATCATGCACACATGCATGGGGATTGTACATGTGCATGTGTGGGGAGTCACACACATGGGTGCAGGGGCATGCAGCCACACAAAACATGCGTGGGAGTGCAGGGATACGCGGCCACACACATTTTTGGCACACAAGCCCCAAAAGATTCAACACCACTGCTCTAGTCCTATGTCATCAATAACATATATTTATAAGAGATTATGATTATCTTCCTACTATGAGAAGCTTCTGCTGACATTTGGAGTAATTTGCTAAGACAAGAAAAAGCTGGCCTGGCTGCATTTCCCCCCCTAAATAGTTGGTAATCTTAACATAGAAATTTACAATATATTTGCAGCAGGAATCTTGTGAATATTCTTTTAGCCTTAACTTTAGTAATTTTTATCCTCATAAATTTGGACTATAATCTTGAAATAAATCAATGTAGTTTGCTTTGTACTGATTTAGCATGTTGTATGCATTAAGCCCTTCTGTTTTACAAGTCAATTTTTGTTTAATACAACGTATGCACTTGCCAATGTACTTTATTCAACTCTAGCTAAAAATCTTGTCTTACTATAATTTCTGAAGTTAGTACTTTTTATTACCAAGTATTGAGCTAATGCGACCACTTTAAAAGAAACTAATTTTCTGGAGAGTTGAACTTTAATCAATTTATATTAACAATATTGCCCAATTAAATATACGTAAATTTTACTTTAGAGTTTCTGTACAAATTCAGAGATTCTCTGAGAAGAAATGTTACCCCCAATATAACCATATTTAAAAATAGTTTGCATAAGTACAGTTTGAGCAGAATAGTTGTCAAAATTAATATTCATTCTGCTTGATTATGTATCCATACATTTTAAGATTGCAAGCCTATCCATACTTCCCTGGATATCCAATCCTCTTACATTGTGGGACATGCTTGTGTGGAAAAACATGCTTATAAATCATATTTATAGCTCCGGGTAAGTATGTTTTTCCACACAAGCAAATAACATGCTTACCTGGAGCTATAAATACTTTGAATTTTTGATAAAAATCTTTGAATTTTTAAAATAAAACCCTTATGAATTCAGTAGAATTAAAATCATTTACAGCACTGAGGAATAAAAACAATTCATGAAGTCGATATTGGAAGGTTTTGTACCCGGATTCATCCACCTTCTATTTGTATTCATGTTTAGATAGAGGGCTGGGTTCCAGTTATCCTTCCTCTTAACATGATTGCTTACTGCCCAAATGGAAGCTTCACAAATGAACAAAAGTGGAAAGTTGGCAGGGAGTGGAGTGGGAGGAGTGACTAAGCCTAAACTTTATCTGTTAGATTTTGTAATTTCTTGACTATTTGGCATTATTCCCAGTGATCAATTCATACATAAATAGTATGTGACTGTTTGCTCAGAAACAAAACTGATTTGTCAAATTTATTCACATGTAGTATAGAGCCAATTAGTTAGTTTAGCAAGATTTAGTATAACAGTAAAGAGACACCAATGTTAGATGACATGGTGCTAAAACTCTGTTAAATATCGGTTTTCTTAAGTTTTTAAGAAGTGTGGGTTATATAAAAAAGGTGGAAACTGTTACATACTTGATATTGGGAATATTTTAATTAAAAATATGCCACCCAGTTTTCTCAACCCCACACATCTCAAGGGAAGGGGTCAGATCAAAAACTTTGGAATGGGCAGACAAGGAGTTCATAAAAAGGCTTACTTTCTTGACCATGGAACAAGCATTTTGTGGCAAGATGAAAAACAGGAGAACTAGACAAGGTTTCTGAATCCTAGTTGTAATGCAGCTGGGTTTCCAGAAATTACATCAATGAATAAGAATGTGTAAGACAAGGCAAAGAAATGCAAGAATGTACTCAGGATAGTTTTAACCTGATTATATTAGGGACATTTCAGTAAAGTTGGATGCTTATTCCCAGTTCCCCATTGGCTCAAAAATTTTAAAGAAAACTCGCTTACTAAAGTATATCTAATATTTATGTTGCAATGAAAACTAAACATAGTATTAACCTGTATATTTTAACTAGGTTACAATGCCCTCTAGATCATAATATCTAACAATGATCATTTTTGCATTGAAGTAAAGTGTACCACCCGCATTAACTGGACTCCTGGATTTTATTTTTTATCTGAAGGGCATAGTAAAAATATTTCTTTATTGCCTATCAATCTTTTCAGTGGAAAAACAATTTCCCAAAGCCACAACATCACCGTAAGGTTTTTTTATTATTATTAAAGGTAGGCAGATGTGATACAGAGGATGCC
>JANHFQ010002938.1:49296-64564 GCA_032468035.1 Aparallactus werneri
AAAAGTGAACACAGCAGAATGCACTAAATGGGTGTTGAGATATGAACAGAATTTCATCTTTTCATGATTGCTTCTTTTAGATGATAAAAAATTCCCGAGCTTTATTATGTATCTGCTGTATATGCTTGAACTGTTTCAGAAACTAAAATACAGTATTTTGCATTGTGAGTATAAATTTCCTAATTTTTATCATTTTTTTTTCATGGACACAATACTGTCAATCCAGTGAAACTCTGTAGACACATAAATACGCTATTCAAAGCCATTTTTTTGTATCTCAGTGGTATTTATAATATTCTGCATAAACGAAATTCTACAAAACCTCTAGAAGTATGCAAAATAGTTTGCACATCCTGAGATACAGGCAAAATAGTCACCCTGCAGAAATACACCCACAAAATATTTCCAGTTTATCTTTCCCCTTGCCAATATTGTTCTGTCTTTAAGAAAACCAAACAAAGATAATGAAATGGCTGCTGCTTTTCATTCACACACACAAATCTTTGGCATAAATCTTTCCTAAAAACTAATGTTCAAACTAATCTTTCCTCAAACTAAAGCATTAGTACACCTTTCATATTGTGTCTTTCTGGGCTAATTTGGAAGTAATGTTATGCAATAATCTGTTTGCATTTTTCAGAAAATATACAGTATAATAACAGAGTAGGTAATTATGATATTAAATAAATTAAAAATATTTTCTAACATGAAATATGACCCCAAATCATTTTGTGCTTTGTCTCTCTCTTTTTCCTCTTTTTTCTTTAATCTAAAAAATTATGCTGAGTATTTTTTCCTGATTATTGGCATAGATTATTTCTTTTATTCCCTTTGCCAGGTCTTAGAATCAGATATGGGACTGTATTTAACTTCAAGGCTTCTGTACATGTAATTGAATCAGTAATTGCCTAATCTAAGCAGCTGAGATTTCCATATACAAGTACTGGTTACACGAAGCAGAAATTAAATTGTTCAGAAACAGGAATAGGGATAATTTTTCCCAAGGCATATCTTCAAAGGAATCTAGCAATTTCTTTTCCTAAAAATAAGGAATTTCATTACATACTGTATCCTTCCTAGTCCTGCAGGATTTAAATCCAATAAGACTGGAATTATGTTGGCAAAACCAGCAAGCACAGACTCACAAACTCACTAAGCTTCTTGTGCCCTGAAAATCTGCTTTCCTCTCTTCATCTTTCCAGAATAAATTTTGAAAATGTTTAGATGATCTTGAGGGGAAAAAGAAGAAAGCTCATCATGCCAAAGTTATGGCATATGAATTTAATAAATTATTAAAGGCTCATGCAATTTTAGATTTCACAAGATATTGATTACACAGTTTATCCCTAGTGAAAGATGAATTGTAAAACCCTGAAACTTAAAAATATTCTGAGTGTAAAAGATTTGGTTAGACTTGAAGGGAAAATATGTTATCCTACACCAGGGGTCCCCAAACACCAGGCTGTGGACCAGCACTGGAACCAGCATGGGAAACCATGCCCCCTCCGGTCTGTGGAACAACCTCTCTCCACAAAACCAGTCCCTGGTGCCCAAAGTTTTGAGGCCTGCTGTCCCCAGAAATCTGGCCCTAGTTGGAATTAACAAATAGAATTCATACTTTTTCTTGAAACAAGAAAGATCTTAGCAGCAGAAGTGTTCCCTAAAATCTGACAGTATGAACATAATTCTTACGAAGTCTTCATAATTCTTAAGAAGTCTCACGATGCAGAACAAATTTGGAATGTCAGTTCCAAATTTAATCTCTGATATTCCCAAATTGAATTTGGGAAAGCTGCTCCTTTTGAAATTTCTACATAGTTCAGTAGATCAGAATTTAGAACATTGGGAAGGGGGTGAAGAACAGAGCAAAATGGACTCTGAAGTAAAACCAGCATCCCCCCCCCTTCCATCTGTCTGCCCATTAAAATTAGCACTGCTATATTTAGCTGCCTTCAATGCACATGGCCATTCCCATAGGCTCTGAATCAGGATAAGCAGGACTACAGTTTTCCACCTGCAATGCAGAGAGACTTTTTTTTTTCTCTTTTGACACCAGAGCCTTGGAAATCTCAACTAAACCAGAAGACAAGAGCTGGTGAAATGTTCTTAAAATAGTTCCAGTGACCAGCTCCCATCTTAACTTCCTGAAGCCCCTTGGTCAAATGAGCAAGCAGCATCTCTGCAAAGCAGCATAACTGGTGAATGAAGTCATCCTAGCTTTCTGATGATATTGGTGAGCAATCAGAAGAGCCTGATTTAAGTAGAGGAAGCCTAAGGAGCTACTACCTCTGGACTGAGTCTTTCTTTTTACTGCTGAAGCATCGTGGTCATGAAAGTCCAGCAGAAGGGCTGCTTTAAAAATCATCTAAATGGGGTCAGATATATACTGTACAGCCATGACATTCTGTGGCATCTCTAGAAGCCAACATGAATAGCAAGAAATGGAGAAAGTATAAAGTGGAGCATATCATACTGCTGATCATCTCTAATCAATGTTCCCATGCGATCTCTTTTTGCCCTGATTCTACTTTTGCTTTTAGCTCTGGTGAAAAATAGGATGGATGGATGGACAGGCAGACTACAAGTAAGATAGACAGATAGGCATCCTCATCGACATCAGCCTTGAAAATATTATTTGTTGTCTACATAGGTGTCCTCCTTGGCATGCCCTGGACGATTTTAAGTGTTCTGGCTGCTGGTTGCCCAATGGCAAAGAGTTAATGATATTATGAAATCTTACCAATGTTTTCTAATGTAAGGGTCCATTGGATACTAGCATCTCTAGAAAAAGATGGGGAACAATACTGATTTTAAAAAAAAATTTAGTTGACATGATTATGTAACACCAGAACTATCAATAATGGGATTTGACTGAGTTAATGCTTGGCTGGATGAAGCATAACATGGTCCTCGTTTAAGGACCATTTGTTCCGTGGCTATTTAATCCTACAGCAGTGCTGAATGAGTGGTACTTATGACTGATCCTTGTACTTACAATGTTACTTTTCCTCTATGATCTAAAATAAAACCCACATACTTTATTATTTTTGTAGAGGCTGATTGAGTGTTGGGCTTATATGGATATTGCCGTCATTCATTAAAACTTTATCTGAAGAACTGAGCAGATTAGTTGTCTAATATTTGTAGCAGTAATTAATGTTCTGCATAGGATAAATATGAACAAAAAAATGTGACAGCATAGCCACAATACTGAGATCCTTATCTAGCCATCAGGACATAATATTTTGTCTACCATTTGTTTCCTAGTTTGAGTAATGAAACATCTGCAAGAAAACAAGCAAGCTCAGAGAGCACCAAGGACCCCTCATGTCAGAACTGAGCTACAGATATCCTCCTTTATTAGTACATAATATTTTAAATGCTTTTTCCAGTGAAGATATTAATACCTATATTGAGAAAAGTAACTTGAGCAGCGCCCCTGAGAAACATCCAGAGAATGATTCCATGGTTTCCATAAGAAGTATGCCTGTTTGTTCTTACAGTTAGAGTAGGTCTGGAGGAGAGCCTGTGCTACTTTTCTTAGTGCCTAGGTGACCCTTATACACAGCTGTTTTCCATCTTTCTTGTGTCAGCCTTTTAAAACATGAAAGCTGTTATCATGAAAGAAGGGAGGAAGGGAGCATCATCTCACAGAAGGAATTTGCTCGTGAGGAATAGAGGTTATTCCACTGGGGTTCTACTCTGTGCTATCAATCAGGCTAAGAAATGTGGAGGCTCTGGGCAGTGAAGGTTCTCATAGCTGTCTTGACTCAGCAGTTGTATAAAATAAACTGCACACATGCTATTATGAAGAGTTGTGGGGGAAGAAGGGAACGCATAACTCTTTAGGATAGCCATCTGCAACCTGGAGCCCTCCATATGTGTTATGGAGTTATAGTCTCAAAACGTATGAGGAGGAGGCAGGTTTCAGAAGGCTGCGGTTGGGAGACCTACTACATTGAAGCCTCTGTACGATTTATTTTTCACGATATTCAAGAGTCTATGGCCCAAAAATGTGCTTCTAGGCAAAGGGGTGGATACACATATGGTAATAAAATAGGTCTACTGTACATTCTGTCCAGAGACTTTCATTAGAAGACAAGAAGATGCACAAACTTCCCTTTTCCTGCAGCCACTTCCCCTCCTAAGCAGAGGAGGGAGGGAGGGGAAGCTATAAGGGAAAGAAAATATTCCTTTGCCTAACTGGAGATCTTTTCACATGACAGTGAATCTATTAATATTATGAAGTTTTATGTCTCCAGTTTTTGAAACTGTACCAGAAATGTTTCAAAATCAATAGTCAAATGCTGCAGGGTCAATGAATGAGGAAGGAATATTCTGTTTTACAAAAATATATATATTGCCTGATTCCATAGCAAGCCTTGCAAATTGTAGCTGTAAATAATCAAATTGAGATTTTAATGTCAGACAGAAAATTTATGAACAAATGTATGAACATTTATGAACATTAAGCCCCCAATCATCCATGCAATCGTTGACCAACTCTTTGTTTGGATGTCATAAACTAAGGTAACTGTAAGCAATGGACTCTGACTCCCAAATGCCAGTGTAGGGCTAATAATTTGTCAATGGCATCCACAAAGTAGAATAAGGAAAAATAATAATAAAGAGTAAAGCTTAGAGAAAAGGAAAGGAAAATCTCAAGAGCGTTTCAACAATGCTCAAGACTTGCTGCATTGGGACCATTCTCCACTATATTTTTAACAAGGTGAAAGAGGTCTTGCAGCATGTAGCATGTTAACTATATCACCCTATATCATTTCAGTTTCTTATAGATTTAATCTTCTAATTTGATATTGTTTTAGCCCTATATTGTAAGAGTGCTTGTCAGAAAAAGCTACAGTATTTTATGGCTATTTGCTTTACTGAGGTTTTTTTTTTAAAGTTTAGCAACTCTTATATTGTTTAACATTGTCTTGAGTTTAATTTCCTTAAAGAGACAGGATATAAATAATAAATGAGTAGAAAATCCCCAGAAATATTAGCTAAACAAGTTAGGACTGGTAAAACTGTCATTTTGCCATTGACCCAGACAAGACACTCAATCCAGAATTGCCTCATTTCCATTTATTTCTATATGTCTCCATCCTCCACCCTCCTGAAATTGGGCACTGAGGCAGATCAGAGGTGGCTGTCCAAATGCAGGTATTTCTTCCACCCATGTACATATACTAAAAGTCATCATAGATTTAAACAACCTTATGAAGATTCGTTGGAAATTACATAATGAATGAGCCAGAGATTATCATATCATGGGTCTATTTAACAAGTCACATGGTACATTGGAGGGGAAAAAAAAGTGTCCATCCATGGTAACCGATGCGAAGACATCGCCATATCCACTTCAGTGCTGCAGATCAAGATGTGTTCTACCATCACCCTTTGCGCAGGCGGCTGCAGATGATGTCTCTGCAAAGAGCTGGCTTTATTTATTAGACAGATTAGGAGGCATTAATTGGTTGCTCTCATAGTTTCTGCTCAGAAAGGTACAGTAATCACAGGGGCATTTTTGGCATTGCTGACATAGTTTTCCAGCCCTCCTGCTGAGAAACAGGGACCCTTGCATACTTCAAAAGGGCTTAAAGGCTTGGGTTGTGCCACCTCAGTAGCAGTGCTGGTGTAGGACTAGGGTGTGGGGAATTTGCAGTAGAGGATTAAATACCAGGGCTATTGTGGAATTTTAAACACTGTTTTTTCCGACTGACCACAGGCCCAGAGCTTGTGTGTGGCATGTTTGAGTCTCTAAAGTGCTTGAAGTCCTGTAATCTTTGATTTCATAACATTTCTTTTCTCCCCCTCCCTCAAATATATTTTGGTTTGGCTGTTCCACAGTCACAAATTAGCAAAAGAGACAGATGAATTGGTTAAACCTGGCCGAGGTTAAGGGAGAGGAACCTAAAGGTTTCAATCGTGCCATTTCTGTGTGGTTGTATTGCGTGCCTTCCTTGCTCTTTCCTATAAGCTGGGGCTGCAAATATTTATATCCATCAGTTCGCAAGAATCCTGCCCAAGGTGGGCTCTGCCAGTTTGTTCTCATAAAGATTTTGAATAGGTCCTCTTATAGAACTGGGGAAATTTGGCTTCACATACTCATGTGTTCAGTGTCTACTAGGAATCAGTGAGTGCATTGGTTCTCTAACCAAGATAGAAAGCATCCAAGGCGCAGTAACTCAATGACTTCATGACATCGGAGAGGGTCTTTGTTCCAGCAGTTCGAGTCCTAACATCATGTGGCAAAGTGAGCTCTCATCACCTGCCTCAGCTTCTGCCTAACTAGCCATTCAAAAGCATGCTTTATGTGAGTAGGTAAATAGTACCACTTCAATGGGAAGACAAGTCAGCACTTCATGCAGATGGTCAGAGCCCTGCCAGTGCTGGGCCCTCCTGGATGAAATTCTCATTTGCAAGGTGGTTTCGGTGAAGGGAAAGAGCCCTGGATGATGCTGCAGGATGCCATTCTTCTTTCTTTCTGGTGCAGAGCTAGCTCACTACCTGTGGTGCATCTTGAAAAGTGTGTGAGCATGAAGTGAGCATGGGCTAGAAGTAACTACTCTGAATTAGCATTGTAGTCTCCTGGCTAATGTAACATCACCACACACTAAATAAATAAATAACAAAGCATCTAATTTGAGGAGTTACCAGTAATTTCTGCGTTACACCTGAGCAGAAAAAAAAAAAGCTGGTCCAAGGACAGCAGAATATTTAAGTGAAAAACAAAAAAAAGCAGATCTTTTGATTATTGAATAACGGAGTCGGAAAGGACCTTAGAGGCCTTCTAGTGCAGGGGTCTCCGGCTGCCTGAGGAATTCTGGGAGTTGAAGTCCACAAGTCTTAAATTTGCCAAGGTTGGAGACCCCTGTTCTAGTGGGATCTTATCTTATCAACAATTGATATCTTATTGTCTAGCTTTTTTGGTGTTTCAAATATAAATTTATTTTACTATTGTACCAGAAATCTGTTGTATTAAATGAGAATCATATGAAAAAAAAAGACATTACTTGCCAACTAAGACTGGCTGGCATTCTTTTTCTTTTGCAGAGAGGTAATTCTATCGCAATTTGTGTTTAGCTGCAGTCCTGTCATACGATATACATCATTCTGAAGAAGGCATCTGGTTTGGCTTGGTGGAAATCACAAGTGTCTTGGGGTTTGGAACTACTGAGCATAGTCACACACAGTCACAAAATCTGACTGCCTACAATGTGGTCAGGTTACCCGCTGCTACTGAAATAATTCCATTATCACCAGCTGCTGTTAGAGATAAAATGCTCTCAGTTGTCCTAGAAGTCAAAGGGAGTAGAGGAATGGGAAGGCCTAATGACTGCCCAAAATAATCATGACTATATCCATCTTATCTTTTTCGCTTACAAGAGTTATAGATTTTCTCCCAGGCCAAAAGTTTACAATGATAGGAATCTAGATCTCATGAACTAAGCCTGGTAGCAAATAACATATTCTCAAAGAGATTTGGAGCCTTATCAAGATTATTGTTGAGGTAGAGGTAATCTATATCTATAAAAGAGAAGTCCTGGGAATGATGTATGTTTGTATGTGCTCGACACAAACCTACACCCCTCCACCAATCTCCCCCAAAATTGACACATAGGTACCTTTCCATAGTAAGATGAGCACTGTGGGGGTTGCCAATGTATAGGGCAGCTCTTTGCCCCCCAAAAAGGTTGGCAAAGCGGACACTTCGCACCAAAATAGCGGCACAGCTGTACTGAGCATGTGCAGGATGAGTGAGGAGGCTCTCCAATCAATACAAGCAACGTATGCAAATTGGAGCCTCTCCAGCCAATAGAGGCAAGGAATGAAAATCAGGAAAAGAACACTGGGATTTGTAGGCTACAGATATGCCTGCTTGCAGGATAAGGACAGATAAGGCCCCACTATACCAGGGTGCAGCCAGGTAATAAGCTAGTATAAGATACAGGATCATGAATAGCATATTCTAAAAAAGAGATGGATTCCATTTCATTGGGAGAAAATGGAAGGGGTGATCTTCACATATGAAGAATAAAAGTTCAGACTGAATTCCAAAGAAAAAGCTAAATACTTCCTTGTCAAACATAAATGGATGGTGGACCAGACACAAGAAGCAAGAGCAACAGAGAATATACTTGATCCAGACCAAAATCAAAGCCAATTACAGGTAGTCCTCAATTCATGACTATAACTAAGCCCAAATTGTCTGTTGCTAAGTGGGATAGTTGTTAAGTGAGTTTTGCCCCGTATTATGACTTTCCTTGCCATAGTTGTTAAATGAATCACTGCACTTAAGCGAGTAACATGGTTTTAAGGTGAATCTGACTCCCACAGTGACTTTGCTTGTCAAAAAGGTGCAAAAGGGGATCACGTAAGCCTGGGACACTGAAACCATCATACACACATGCCAGTTGCCAAGTGTCTGAATTTGATCATGCAACCATAAGGATGCTCTAATGGCTGTAAGTGTGAAAAATGGTCATAAATCACTTTTTTCAGTGCCATTGTATCTTTGAATGGTCACTAAACAAAAGGTTATAAGTTGAGGACTACCTGTAGTAGTCTCTGAAAAACAGGAAGAGGTGGAAGGGGTAGCTGTGTAAGATTTGGAGCTGATCTCAGCTCCTGAAGATCTCATGGACATGTCTGTACAGTTTTCTAGCAACACCCTTTCACTTCAGGATTATACTTGGTGACCTAGACAAGCTGTAAATTGTGAATTAGGAATCATAGAAATACATATCTCTCCTAACATATTAACTTCTGTAACTCCCCCCAAAAGAAATTTAAGGAAGAACTTGATCTAGGATGAAGTTGAGAATTGGATCTAAAGTACTCAGTTTAAAAATAAGATGCACTGAGAAATTCCTGATGTCGGGGCCTTTCACCTGAGTGTTGTTTTAGACAGCAGAGTGACAGAAATAAGATCCCAAAGTAGAAGGATGGATTAAAGCAAAGTGAGAAATGTATAGTTAAACCAACATACTGACTGAAAATTTAAGTGTGAAACTTTTCCTAGATAATTGTTTTCTATATTTGTATAGGGAAAAGTCAAGTCTAAGCTGGGCAAGCAATCAGAAAAGATATTTAAATGGCACTGATGCTATTTCTTTGCTAGGATTTGCTAAATATAATCTGAAGTGGCACTGCTCTTCTCCTTTTTATTTTAAAGACCTCTGCAGAAAGAAAACATCCATGCCTGACTATTGAACCTAGAGGGGGGAAAAGCTTTCCTTAGCCATGGGTTCAAACGTGCCTATTTCTAAGTCTTTCATAACATAATTGCATATAACCAAATTTTAGTATCTAAAGCAGTCCCCAAATTTAGGAGAGCCTTATCTTTAGTTCAATAGCTGTCTCAAAAGGGAAATACAAGAAAAGTCCAAATGAAATTTACTATTTCCCCTGTGATATGGATGCCACAGAAACCACAGCCCATGTTCTTCTGTATTGTCAGTTCTACAGGGACATTCACCAATTGATTACCCCTCTTTTATTTAAATTTCTGGGGCACTCTGATAAAATTTATTTGCAGCTATATAATCAAAATAAATGTATTGCTCTAAAAGTAGCAAAATTTTGCTGCATTATATATAAGCTTTGTACAAAAATGGTTGCTAATAGTTCTTGTTATTAGGGAATAGTTTTGCGTTGCTTCTTTTATTGAATGAACTTTTTATTAGTCAATGACTGAAATAAAAGTTTCTGTGTCTCTGTTTCTGGAGATTCAGAACTATATTTCTTGCATATACCTGTGTATTCCTGTGATAGTATATTTCTCTTCTCCTTCTTTAGCTCAAAAGTATAACTGTGAAAAGGCATCATTTTATATTGCCTTCATTATGTTTACTCAAATATATAGACAATTTCCTTGGGATTTTCCTTCTATTCATTTTTCTTTCTTTTCCCAACACATCATTTTAACAGTGACAAATGTGCAATCTAAATATGAAGCAGATATTTTAAATGTTATTTGTATGCCACTGAAGTGGATTCTGTAGTCCCATGACTGTAGGAACTGAAAGAGAAAAAAGAAGTTTCAGATAACCAGTGTCTCAACTCAACTGAAAAGCTAGAAGCAAAGAGATGCTCAAGCCAAAAAGTACTGTATGACAAGCTAGTAAGGGATGAAAGTCAGTAAATCCCAGGGAGCAGTTTATGATCAAAGGTTCTGATTTTAGGAAAACAGAAAAGATTTTGATGAATTTATCTCCAGCAACTGTCTCCGATGCAGGTATTGTCTTATAGTTTGTCATCTACTGGCCCCTCTCAAGCTCACTGATGTTCTTCATAATTCTGACACCCAAGGGCAATCTTTACCCCAGGAAGCTTAACAGGCAACCTGGCATCCTTTGCTGTTTACTCCTCTGTTCTTCTGTTGTGGTGGCAGCAGCAGATCTGCTCACAGCACCGGCAAGGTAGATCAGAGAGTAGAACTGCAAAATCAAAAATGTCACCAGGACTGGTCCTGCTTCAGCTTCCAGCCTCTGACCGGCCTGTCCAGGTTTCTCATTTTTATCCCCCGAGATCATCTCCTCATCCAAAGAGAAACCCATAGCAGACATGCCAGGGGTTGGCAGTTGACATAATATCAGATTACAGTTCAGCCAAATAATTACTTGTTGATATTATTTATTATCTCTATTTTATTCTTGCTATTCATTCAGTTCCTGGAAGAACTACATGAATATACATCTTCTAACCAACTCACTGTCTGGGAATGTAGGATAGCTGACTGGTTGTATGGTTGACAAGTTAGGTATTGGGACCAGAGTCAACATTTGCCTACATGTAATTGTTTTGAGAGCTTTCAGACTCTAAATTGTCAAATATGGAGGTATCTGAGAAAGTAAGAGATTGCCTGGGCTTCTGGGGAAGCAATGGCAGATTGAAGACAGTTCCAAAGAAATAGGAGCTAAAAGAAAGATTATCTGGTAAATGATCAGTTCCTCAGAATTCCTCTCCAGAGGAAGATGAGGGCTAGGATAGCTCACAACCATGTCATACAGAGGTTCCCCACAACGGGACCTTTAGACAGACCTCTGGGAACTGAGGGGGGGGGGAAGGAATCACCTCACCTAAGCTGCGGTTTGCCGCTTTCAAACAGACACTGAAAAGAAAGTAGGAGACTACCTCTGCTTTTCTCCCATGTATCCCATGACAGCCATATACCATCATCCTAGCAATTATGAACCACCACCCCCATCCAATGTGTTACTGTGTCCAATGGGGTTAACTGAGCTTTCATCCTTCCTTATATGGTCCCTGCCTTATACTATAACTCAGTGAAATGTAATACCAATCATGGGTGGAATACTTTTCATCAGCTCAGCTTTATGGTGTTGGTTTTATAACCTTTAAGACAGCTGCATCCTCCGTAGATGCCAACTCAGTGGGCATTACAAAATGTTTATAGTGTGTGTTTGTTTGTGTGCATATCATGTGAGTGGCAGGAACAGTGACAAGGAAGCAAGAAACAGTATTTAAATTCTAGATTGTTGTAAAAAAAAAAGGTTGCAAGAAAAAGTATTTCAGGTACATTAGCCAGTTTAAATCACAAGGACCCTGGAAGAACTATAGGAAGGAAATTAAAACTTGCTTTTCCCCCCACCAGGCTTCAGACTTTAATTATTATTATTCCCTTTTTGCTGCTGTCTGTCCATGAGGTTGCTGAGAATGTGAGTGCATTTACAAAGGTCACTGGATTCTTACCTTTGCAGCCAAAAGAGGCACAATAAGCAGGTAGGAAAGGAAGAAGGAAGGCTATTACTTTTACAGTAGGGCTTTTGAAGTATTTTGGGAAGAGACAAAAAGATTATCCATCCAGACATCTATTCTGAGAAATTTGTGCTTTACTTTCTATTTAAGCAACTCTGGTGGATGAGTTGAATAGGTGGACAAGATGAATTAGGAAAGGACAGCGCAGTCAGTAGTAATGTAATATGCTGCTGACATTTCTAGTCTGGCAATGAAATAACTTTTATTTCAGCCACAACATTCCCCACCTACTATACCCTCTGACTCACAAAGACACTATCTCTAAGAGGTGGTCCTGATTCTGTTGGCTGTGAACTCAGAATGTTTACTGCAAGCAGTTATGGCACCTGTCATTTTCGGATAATTTTCCTTGATAATCAATTATGCTTCATTGCTGTTCTTCTGAATTCTGAATGCCCTTAAAGGCTTACAGTACTTGAATTAGCCTTCTAGAAATAGAAGGTAACTAGATTTGGTCCAAAAAATAAGAAGGCTATGCACTCAGACTGTCCTGAAAGTCAAGATCTTAAGTGAGCTCTTTTTTTAGGTGAAAAGACATAAATACAGGTGAGACAGGGCATACCACAGTCTTCCCATTTCTAAAAATGTTCTTTATAATACATTCATGTTCGGGATGTATTATTATTGCTCTTGGGTTTATTGGTGGTAGTTTGGAAGTTGCATTTAGTATATGTATGCATTTCATTATACATTTCTTTATTGTTTTGTAGCTTTTCTGTTGGTCTTATACTTAAAGATCTGAAAATGTGCCATAGAAGGAATTCCCTTCAGATGTCTTAATTTCCATTAGAATTAAATAATTGGAAGCTGGTGAAGCTACAAGGTTCTAGTGAGATGTTTGCACAATGAAAGATAAAACAATCACTGCTGCCTAACAAATAAAATTAGTACTCTACTGGTACCAACGTCAATGGATGATTGGACCTTTCCCATAGCTTTGGTGATGCTGTCAGTGAACTGTGGTGAGCTCATCCTGGCTTTTTCTTGGTACCTTTCAATATCATTGACCCTGAAACCTTCTGAACTGAATGCTATCCATTCATCTATGCAGTACACTCCTGCTATGAAGGATATGTTGAATTATAATATGTAAAGTTTGGGGAAAGCTTCTACGTCATTTAATCCAACCCCCATCCACTGCAGGAATCTGCTACAGGTAATCCTTATTTAGCAACTGCTTCATTATTCTATTCCCACAATAATAAATGGCAGTAAAGATTATTTTTCCAATGTGTGCACTTATGCCCAAATGTCTGCACCTGATAACAACACATGCTGGAATAAGAATAATGCTGGCGTTGCTGCACAGGAGAACTTTATCTAAATGGCATTCGGTATCCAAACGTGTTCTCAAAAGCAGGCTGCCATTCACCATATTTCAGTTTGCAGGTACAGCTTTTGGATGTTCCTTTCTCCAGGATATTGTTAATGTCATCATTTAATAATAGATACTTGCTCCTGTCAGCAATGTGCCCTATGTAGTACAGTACCTTGAAGACATGCCCTTCAGAAAGCAGTCCATCTGTGCTAAATAGCAGAGGAGAGATTCCCAAATGATATGTTGTAAACATTAAATAACTTTACCTTTCCTGCTTCTAAAGATATATGACGCTTTGTTTAATGAAGAGTTGGCAACATGCAGACTACAAATAAATGCTTTTATATATTCCAATTGGTTTTATTTTTTTTAAAAATAGGCTTGGGAAAGCATATGAGGTAGCTGAAAATAATGCATAATCCTTTTTCTTTTTCTTGTCCTCCCCTTTGGCTTTGTTAAGAAAAATGCAGCTTCTAATCAAGAAAGTGGCTGATGTTCAAGAACTCATTAATTGTTGAGCATAAGTGTACAATGCATATTCTGTTGGAATTCTATTTGTCTCCACTGTGAGGACGAACACCACCTTACGTATTTTCCCCTATAAGCCTGCCTTATAAGCAGCACTGTCTCACAACTCTCGTTTCTTTAGCTGCTTTGAATCCTTCTCTTTTGGGTTTGCATCTAATAATGATATCCCAGATAGAAAGCCATTGAATAGAAATATAACTGCTTTTACAACTTTCATGAGACTTTTCATTAAATATCCATCCTCATCACAGTATTTAAAAAATCACATTGAGTGATAAATCAAAATATAATTCATCCACCCTGCTGGTAAATTATTATTGGTTTTACTGTCTCGGCCATGTAAGCACACATGCATAGTACAAGGGGGCATATGGCTTCCACATGTACCCATATATATTCCTACTCAGTCAAGACCTAAATCAGGGCTATGAAACATACGCACTCTTTGGCAGATGTTTTCCCCTCTGTGCATGGGCAGCATGGATGAAATTTCAATCAAGCCGCAAGGCTTGAAACATTGTGATGGATGCAGTGCTTCTTTGCTTACCTCAGGCTATCTGTTCTTTCTTTCTCACCATAGTAGCTATTTAAAATAATATAAATGAAACCATCCAATTTGTTTTCAGAATCTAGACAAATGTTCCCATTTTAATTTGGATAAAAATTAAGGTACCAAACAGATGTTAAGAACAGCTGTCAGCCTCCCATCTGGCACCATGCCACCTCTGGCAATCTTCCATCCTCTCTGTAATTGTTCAGAAAACACAGTGGATGGGGGACAGTCCCTGCACTATCAGTGGCTTTGGTGGCCTCATTTAACTGTTCCGTATTGCTTATTTTACAATTCTCCTGTGCCAGACTTCCAAAAAGGATCCAGATGCTTTTCCATAACATCATGATATGATTTCTCCAATGTGGTCTGTTCTGTTTGAGAGGTTGTATGTACCCTTTTCACAATCTGATTATAATAGCATCTGCCAGAAGCAACTCTGGCACTCATATAGCAAGAACGTAGCTCTAAAATTTCCACCAACAATAGAATCTAATAGGATCTAGCTCTATCGCTGACATTTCTGAGAAGTATCCTACACTAGTATTCAGGACATACATACAGGAGCTGGTCATTAATGATAGAAAGTTGTGTACCAAAAATAAGCTGTAACATAGCTACAGATGTTCCATATATTTGAACCACCAAAAAATAGCAAGGGATGTTATGAAATAGGTAATGGAAAAGATAGACTTTGAGAGAGTTGTCAACTATTTTTTTCTCCATTTTTTTAAAACAACTGACCTGATCCACTTTTTCTGGACTGCATTACAACCTTGAAGAACTCTATCTTCCATATTACGCTCTTCTTCAACTTCTTCAACTTCTTCAAGTTTTGCAGTTCAGCTTCAAGTTTAAAAAACCCATTCCTTGAGTGAAAATATAGTGAGAAAAGCATTATTATTACTATTTAGATATGCATTTTTAAAACTGTATATGAAGATTTTCATTTCGAGGGATATTGACATATTAGTAGGTAAAAATAAGGTAAAGGTAAAGGTTTCCCTTGCACATATGTGCTAGTCATTTCCGACTCTAGGGGGCGGTGCTCATCTCCGTTTCAAAGCCAAAGAGCCAGCGTTGTC
>JANHFQ010002940.1:68478-78792 GCA_032468035.1 Aparallactus werneri
CAACACGAGGAATGAAAGCTGCCTTGGAAATATTTGGCTAATTAGAGGAAAAATAAATGACATAGCCAATAGGTGTGTACAGACCCACACAACCAATCAGAGGAAGTAGATGAACCCTTTGCTAAGTTAGCTGAGATGTGCAGGAAATATGCCACAGTACTAATGGGGGACTTTTAACTACCCTGACAACATTGGGGGGGAAACTGCAGGTAGTGGGAGATCAAACAGGTTCCTGATGTGCCTACGATAGCTCACAACTTTGTCATACAAAAGGTAGAGGAGGGAACTAGAGGGACTTTTTGTTGTTGTTAGTTGTGAAGTCATGTCCAACCCATCACGGCCCCATGGACAATGTTCCTCCAGGCCTTCCTGTCCTCTACCATCCTCCGGAGCCCATTTAAACTTGCACCGACTACTTCAGTGACTCCATCCAGCCACCTCATTCTTTGCCGTCCCCTTCTTTTGCCCTCAATCATTCTCAGCATTAGGCTCTTCTCCAGTGAGTCCTTCCTTCTCATTAGGTGGCCAAAGGGACTTAATCCTTACTAATAGGCATGGAATGGTTGAGGAAGTCAGGGGAGAGTAACCATCTCATACTTGAATTCTCCATAGTGCAACTATACTACATCTACAGGTAACTGAACCAAGTCAAACTAATGTAGAGTTTAAGAGAGCTGACTTCAACAGACTAAGAGAAAAACTAAGAAGAATTCCATGGAAACCGTAAAAGGAAAAATAGTTCCAGATGTTTGGAATACCCTGAAAAATATAATGACACAAGCAAAAACAATATACCACAAAGAAAGAAAATAAGACGCTTCACGAGACCAGCATGGTTGCATAAAGAGCTCTCTGACAAAAAGATCAAATATAAAAACATGGAAAGAGGGACACATAACAAAATCCACAAGCAAACAGCCCAAATTTGCAAGGATCAGGAAAGATAAGGACCATACTGAGTTAAGACTGGCAACTACTGCCAAAATAATTTTTGAAATTTCAGTAGCTAAAGAACCAAGAGTCAAAGCCCTGCTCTGTGGTGGCTTGTAATTACATCCCTTATTTTGTGCTGGCCTTTCACAGACAATAGAACTGTAGTTTAGTCCTGAGTGTTGCCACATACCAGCTTGACTGTCCAGATGCCATACTTCAACCAATCGGTTGGATTATTGCAATGAGCTCTACATGGGGCTGCTCTTGAAAAGCATTCGGAGGGTACAACTTGTCCAGAATACAGCCGCGCGGGTGATTATGGGTGTGCCTAGGCACACCCATGTAACACCTCTCCTGTGCGAGCTGCAATGGCTTCCTGTTGGCTTCCTGGTGCAATTCAAGGTGCTGGTTATGACCTATAAAGCTCTACATAACTTAGGACTGGGTTATTTTCGGGACCACCTTCTATGACCGTTAACCTCCCAGCGTTCAGTTAAATCCCACAGAGTTGGTCTCATGCAGGTTCCGTCAGCTAAACAGTGTTGGCTGGCGGGGCTGTGCGGGAGAGCCTTCTCTGGCAGCACCAACCCTTTGGAACCATCTACCCCCAGGGATCTGAATTATTCCCGCCCTGTTGACCTTCCGCCGCACTATGAAAACATGGTTGTGCCAACAAGCCTGGGGCTAATAATCCCATTGGGGGGAGGGGCCAACATTTTTTAACATCTTTAACTATTTTAATTGATGTATTTTTAAATATTGTATGATTTTAATGTTATATGATTGATGTTTTATTGATTGTAAGCCGCCCGGAGTCCCATTGGGAGCAGAGCGGCATAGAAATTTTAATAATAAATAATAAATAAATAAACCTTTTCCTACAATTCTATTTTTCCTGCCTGTCCCTCCAACCTTTGGGATGTCAGCCAGAACTGCACAATTCCTAAGATGAAGGCATAAAAGAGAACACTAGGTCTATGCAGTGATTCAGGTTTTCAAGTAAATTTGGACCATGTGTTGTCTACATGGGTTGGACTTTTTGCTATCTCTTTAAACCAAAATGTTTTTACGTCTTGAGAAAACCTGTAACTTCTTTATGCAGTTGCCAATGGATATGGTGTGTTAATCTCTGTGCACTAGGAATTAACACTTGGGATCTAGATTACTGCACAGCTGTAGTAAACACCAGAAGCCTATTTGGCTTTTGTTAAAGCTGGCTGTGCCCCAGAATTCACTTGGGGTACCTGTTTTAACAAATTTTACAAACATCTGGATCTCTTTTTTCCTAAAGCGGATCCTCAGTTGTGGTTTGTGTTGGTTTTTTTTATTCTTATATCATGGAAAGTGAGACCGAACTATATGCATCCACTGCATGTTTTACAAATCTTGGGAACTGAAGCTGAAGAGATCCTGTTTCTTATCCCAGACACCTGATTTTCCTGATTCAAACCCATTCATTTGCTCTGTTGGTTGAGGGACAGCCAGAGCAGGCCAACCTGAGTCCACTTCTGCTTGATGGATTCCTGGTCCCTCCCCACCTCCCACGGCCATTATTGTAAAAACAAGACACAAGAGTGCACTTTCACATCCTGTTCATTGAGTTAATGCAGCACAAATTGAGCAACACAGAAAACAGTAGCTTGCTTTCTCCTCTTCCTCCTAATGTAATCAACATCCCTGAAAACCAAGAGAGATTCCAAGGTCTAATTTAGGTTTCTCGGCATTTGCCATATGCATTATATACAAGTCTTGCATCACATGCTGAAAGCTGCTTATGGGTAGGTAGATCTCTTAAGGTCCTGTGGTCTAAGACACTATCACCTAGGAATGACAGCCCACCCATCAATCTGTTTGTAAACATAAGAGCCTGTTGCAGAGACAACCCTGAAGAAATGAAGTGAAGAGCAGAAAAACTCCTGCCTTAGCCCACTTCTAGATTGCCCTCATGGCAATTGGAAACCTTGAGGCAAGTGCAACAGGGTGGAGCACCTTCCTAAGATCAAAACTGGGCAGTATGACCAGTCCTGCAGGGCTCAACCCCACCAGATTTGCAAGAGGCCTTCCAGAGTCACAGGGCTTTCTTCACAAAGTATGCTAGCCCAGAGTTAGCTGCATCATGGTTTATTCCAATGCGTTTTCTGGGTTTGCATGACACATTAAGCCATAAATGAAGCATGTGGGATGTGCACACAAGTGCCATGCAAAAATGAGCTGGTGTGCCCCAAGAGTTCAGGTGGCACATCCCAAAGACTTGCCTGGGAGAAAGGGTGATTGGGGCAGGAGCTGCTCCTCAGCTACATGTTCTGCACTTCTGAAGCTGGGCTGGCACTGCTGGCTTCACCCTTCAGAAAGGAAGAGACTGAGCCAGCTGGCTCTTACTAACCGCAACACAGCAGCAGGCTTTCCTCTTGGATTCAAGGCAGGAAAGGGAGCATAAATCCATCCAGGGAGTTTCCTGTCTTCATCCATAATGAAAAGGCAGGCCTTCAGCAGACTCAGCCTTGTGCTAGCTAAAGGTTGTCTTGGATCAAGCTGCAGCAGAAATTTGGGGGGAAAGCCTTGCTTGCAGCACAGCAATGTGCTTTTTCCTTCCCTCTGTAGCTCAGAGCATGAATGTAGTCAGCATTTTTCTTGAGAAATCACACTCTAGGGAAACACTCCATCCTCTACGAAAAAATATGGGGAGATGCTTCCCAACCCTGAGCGAATTGCCACCCAACCCCTGCTTGCAAGCCTTTCCCCCCTCCCCACTTTCTGGAGGAAGTGAGCACCCAGAGATGAGGGCTTTGCTTCAAACTGCAGGAGCTTCACTTGGCCCGTCCTCTGTTCTACAGTGTTTGCTACACACAGCACCTGTTCTGCATGTTCGGGACCAGTCAAATCAAATGCAGAGATGGTTTCCGGAGCCAGGGAAGAGCGGAAGTAGAGTCTTCAGTGCTGCTCAAACAACGTCCGCCATCTCTCCTTGTTGCATAGTCCGCTGCCTTCCATGCCAAGCTAGAACCAAATTCTGGAAGAAGCAGCACCTCCAGGCACAGGTAGCACCACGAACAATTTCTGCAGCATCAAAAGCCCAAGAGTCTCAACTTTGTCTCTGCCTGGTATGGAGCAGCACCCTTTGGGGCAGCTGTGCCAGAGGAGAAAGAAGGTCCATACGCAGAAATTCCCAATGAATGGTTCAGGCTATCCAAGGCGAAGACGGAAGGTGGCAATCTCCATGGGGTCAAGGTGGATGGTGGTGCTGTTGGGGGAGGCCGTAGTCAGTGGATACATCAGTGTCAAAGAAGAGGGCTGAAGGGAGATCAGGTTCAGGCCCTGGAATAGGCTGCCTAGAGACAGCTGGAGAGCAAGAGGCAAAAGCTGAGGGTGCAAACGCCCAGCAACCCAAGCTCCCCTTAATTTCCTAAAGCTACTTCACACAACCACACCCCCCCCCCCACCGGCTAGCAAACATCCATTCCTGGTGCCTCTCCCTCCAAGGCAACAGAACATCCAGACATACCACACCCTGGGTGGTGGTACAATTAAAGCCCAGATTCCTGGCCTCCAGGCCACAGTCGAAGCCCTTCCGGTGCAGTATCAGAGCTGTCTCGGCAGATGGCAAAGCCTCATCCTGGGGAGAAGAAAGCCTGTGTACCACCTGGAAGCCCAAGGGCTTCTGCTCAGTAGGCAGAGAAGGCTGGGCAAGCAGGCAAGGGTTGTCTAGGCCAAGGGCTTGGCTTCTTTTTTCAACTCTGCCCGGTTGGGGCTCACCTCTCCTTGTAAAGTCCGAAGGTTGAGAAGGTGGAAGTCGCAGGGAACTGTGATTGAAAATGGCATAAAAGACCTCAGTGCTGGAGGGGGCAGTTTTTCCTGGACAAGCGGCATGGTCAGAACCTCTGCATTCAGGTGCATGGAGGTGATGTGACTGAGCAGAGACGGAAAACTGGTGGGCTGGTTTTCCTGGGCCTGCAGCGAGAATGAGAGAAGATGAACACAGCCATACAGGCCGTGGAGCCTCAGCTTCAGATGAGCCCCACAGGAGCCTCTACGGTTACTCAACTATTGGCTACTAAGCATTAGGCTGGGCTTACACACACACACACACACACCAACAGGGCAGGGAAAGGCCAAACTACACCACAAGACCAGATTTTACCTCTGGGCTTTCAACCTTGCTGCTGGGGAAGACCAGGTCTCTCAGCATGGAGGCCAGTTTGGAAAAGAAGCTGGAGCTCTGGGGGGGGCGGGGGGCGATGAGAATAGGTAAGTTACCAGAGTGAATGTCACTGCCTCAGGCTACACCCCTCATGACAGGAAGCTGGTCATTCCCTCAGCAGGGCTGAAGAGGAGCCGGCTCTTATTTGTGCTTCCTGGGGCTGATTCACCTTCCTGCTTCTGTTTGGATCGTCTCTCTTGGGCTTCCCTTATTCCCCTTGCTCAGCCCCTCTTAGATCTAATATGTCTTAGACAGATCTCTATTTATATTTATTCCCAATAGTAAGTTCTCACTCTCTCTTTTTAATCTCCTTTTCATTGTTACTGATGGATCTTCTTTTCTGTCACTACTGTGTATAAAGTCACACCCACTACGAAATGCTGACCATTGACTGGGAGAGAGGAATGCCTTCCACTTTCTCTTCTGAAACAGAGAGAAAATGCTTTGCATTTCTCCTGGCAGAAAAGGAGACGGGGCAGCAACGCAGAAGGGATGGGGGCAAGAGGAAAGGCCACAGGCTGCTTCTTTGGCAACAGGTTAGGCAGGATACCTTCCACACAAGGATCATGGCCAGGACTGCTCTGCCTTCCAAAGTCAACTGGGTGCTCAATGGCGAGAAACAAGTTTCGGTCACGGGTGGATTTAAGATTTTTCCCCCAAGCCCTTCTGAATATCCAGCTCAATGAGACCTATCTGCAGGCACTGAAAAGGTTTCCCCAAGAAATCCCAGGCAAAGAGGAGGCCAGATGCAGCCGGGGAGTTCCAGGACTTTCTACCTTGTTTGCCGAGCTGAATCGCTCCAGCAGGAGCCGGAAGCGGTTGCAGGTCCGCTTGTTGTCCTTCAGACCTTGTCCTAGTCCACGGTTATCATCCTGCATGAGACGCCGGTCCAAAATCACCTCCAGCTGGCCTGCCAATTGGTGGAGAGAAAAAAAAACCCCAGTTAGGAGGTGCCCCATCCCACAACCAGGGCCCCTCTGAGCAAATGCAGAGTTCTCCCTCTTGACTTCTCCCAGGCCTTAGACACAACCCTCATCCTCCTGGCTTTTTTCCCAGACTGGCCACTGGGTGTTTCTGTACCCATTCCATCACACTCACCACTGCTAAGGCTGGACACTCCCAAGGCCTGGGCTGCGTGCAGAGTCAGGCGCTGCTGGCTATCCTGGATGTAGGCCATGACTGGCATGGGATAGAAGTTGGCCTGGAGTGGCAGTTTTTTCAGGTACTGCCGGGGCTGGATCTGCAGGGTGGGCACAGTTGGCAAACATGTAGGTGGCTTCTCCAGCTGCACCAGGGAGAGGGTAAAGGGTGGTTCAAGCTTCTGCCAGCCCTTTACCTGAAAGCCATTCAGGTCAGTGAAGAACCTGCCCTTACTCTCAATGCTGCTGCTGAATCGCAGGGCCAGCTCCCTGTTGACGTGGTCACGAATGTCGACCAGGCAGGAGATCTCCAGAGAGAGGCCATCAACCCCTGTGGCCAGAGACGCAACATGAGGTGACTACACCACTCTGCACAGCCACCTCCCCTCCTGCAGCATGGCCGAAGTTCTCACCTGGCACATTGTAGAGTCGGACCACTTCCTGGATGTGCTGGTAGTAAATGGCTGCCTCTGAAAAAAAGGGTCCCTCGGTCACCCGCACCACCGGAGGGTCCTTGGGGGTGTAGGGCTACAAAGAAGAAAACAGGGAGCCAATGCAAGTGGGGAAGTGGCTCTGATCCAGCTTCATCTATTTCTAGCCTGCCTTTTGTTAGTTTTTAATGATACTACATAATGCAATTTAAAATTACACAAAGGCACAAAGGCGCATGTTTGAAAATGTTAACAATTAACAAGCTTTTTTGAAGAAATCCCAGACTCAAAAAAGCAGCAGAAGCAGCAGCAACAGCAGCTGTTCTGAAAGCCATGAACCATTAAACCCTCTTTGTGGCACTTATCAAGTATTAGGCGGAGCATTTTCTCCAGAGAAGAGATGAGTAAATCATCCATCAAAGTCAAGCAAGCACTGCTGACGTGGAAGCAGCAGTCCAAAGCCATCCGTGACAGAACTGAGCAGGCAGCCACTTTGTCCGTGCAGCCATGGTTAGGATGCCCCTCACCTGCCTCCCCGTCAGCAGACTGGGAGGCACAGAGGCTACGTGCAGGTGGAAGATGGGTTGGCCTGAGCAATACAGCTGCTTCTCTCATGCTGGAAACAGATAGAAAAGGGTCTCCCACCTCCCACAAAGGCTGCCTTCCCAGATAAGAAAGGCAGTGTTTCACGCCTGTTTGGAAAGCCATGAGGCAGCATCCATCCTAAGCAACCCCAGCTGCATCAGATCTCCCCTGGCCATCTCATCCAGTGGTCTGCTCTCCCGGCAGCCAACCAGGTACCCAAGAAAGCCCATAAGTCTCCCAGGAGATGACCGGGACCTCCATGACTTGATCCCACTCTTTTGGAAGCCACCCAAGCATCACGTTTCATGGCGGACAGACAGACAAGATGCAGCTCAGCAGGCTGTCCAAGTGAGGACAACTTTCGTCTTCGCCCCTTCCCAGGTAAAGGTGAGCAACCCCAGCCCAGGCAGTCCACTCAGACCTTGGCTTCACCATCGGGCAGGAAAAGATAGGCACCGCTCTTGTCCTTGGTCGTCCGAGTCCCATAGACGAGGAACTGGCTGCTCAGCTGCTGCTCCTGTTTGTCACCAACGTGATGCACACTCTGCAGTCCACAAGCCGAGCACCAGTTAGCGCATTTCCTCCCCCTGCCCTCCCCTTTTCCCTCCAGCCTTGTCCCCTCTGTGGGTCACCTTGAGCGAGCCACTCAGCCCTGAGAAACAAGCTCTCATGTGCTGGTTCTCCAAGCAGAAATCGTCCGTGGCGGTGGATAGAACCTGTACAGGGACGGCTTTGTGCTTATGCCCAGCAAAGTCATGGCCATGCAGGAAGAGGCGCACTGAAGATTTCAGCGTGTTGTGGTTATCAAAAGATTTGGATAGTTGCAGGATGGTGAGGCCCAGTGCTGGCAGGCGTACCATGACAGACACCTGTCAATGAAGAATACAATAAGCCTGGCGGAGGCCCTTGATCCGTCCATGCAATGAAGACTAAGATCAGAGCAAGGTTCTTCCATGAAGTCTGCGGTGGAGCCTCTTGGGGAGAAGGCCAAGCATCCACACACCTCCATGCTCCCTCCCTCAGGAACTTTCCGGATTCATTAAGACATAAACTGGAAGATGAAATTCAGCTCCACACAATCTATGGTCCCTCTAGACCTGTGTGTATTTAAAAAGCTCTCTGTAGATTTTACAAGATTTGCCTCTGTGATTCCCGTCTTCCCTGCCAATTCTCCCAAACTACCTGGAAGACATCAGGCACCATGTCTGTGGCTGACTGCCACTGGGCACTGAGCTGCACCGCAAGGGGCTGTCCTTCCTCATCCAGGACGCAGATCCGGGGGGTGTTCACCAGCAGGGACACCACAGTCATGCGCTCTTGCTCCAGGGGGTTGAATACCACCACAAACCTGCAAGATGGCAGAGAGGTTAGCAAGGTCTGTCCCTGGCTCCACCAGCAGCAGAACTCAGTCCGGACTGTTGCTGGACCCCTTTCCCTGGCTGGCAGCACCCCCATCCCCCTTTTCCCACCTGGGTGTAGCATCCAATTTGATCACCATTTTCTCTGGCAGGGAGTCCTGATTGAGACGGGTCTCATCCTGGAAGGAAGAAGGAGACTGAGTGTGTCCCGAATGGGCCCCCACCCCTCTGATAACATTCCTCTGGGCATAAAGGCAGCGGGAGATAGAGCTCACTGTGCCAAGGAAGGGCATTGCCATGTCATAGTGGTAGGCTTCTTTGTCTGCCAGGACCAAGTAATGGGCAGCATTGATGATGACCCTCTTGGCATTCATCAGCGAGTGAAGCAGTCTGTGGTGGAACAAGAAGGTCAGCCAGGCATGAGCTCTATTGCCCCTGTCCAGCAGTCCAGGTTTACTCTTACCTGACACCATAGTCCACCACTACCGCTTCCTTGGCAGTGCCAGTAATGGCGTCGTGATGCTGGAAGAGTCCCAGATTGCGCCGGGCATCTGTGAGCATGGCATAATCGGACAGTGGGTACCTACTCTCCATGCCAGTGTGGCGGGCATGACTCAGAGCCAAGCTGTATAAGGTCTCAGCAGCCCTGTGACAACAGGGCAAAGAGGCCATTAGGTGTGCACAGTACTGGGATATGATTCCCCAGCAGAGCGCCGCCTCCTCAGCAGGCCACTCACCGGAGATGGGCCTCGAGCACTCGGCCCATGCTCTTATAGAAAGGCCGGGAAGTGTAGTAGCCTGTCCAGTAGTGGTCTTCCCGGTCTGCGTAGGAAAAAAAATCCCCACTGAGCACTGGGAAGCCAGACGGGCGCATGCCCGGGAGAATGCCCATCTGCTTGTAGAGGGCATCAAAATAGTCCGAGAGTGTCCCAAATTGGGCCTGCGGGAGAGAGTGAGTATCATGTCAGAGGCTAGGACCTCAGTGAGACACCATCCCACCCTGCCTTTATCCTCCTTTCCCAAGATTGGGTAGGGCACCTGCACGTGCAGCTCTGGGCGAGCATTCAGGAAGTCAAAGAGACGCTGGTAATTGAGGAACTGGGCATCCCATTCCTGGGGCTTGTCGTAGCGGAAGTCATCTCCCAGGGGCACCAGCAGGACGCTGCTTTGGAATAGCTTGGACTTCTTCCGATACTGGTCAAGCAGAAGCTGTGCCCTGGGAAGGGAGGAAGGCAGGCTGGCTGACAAGGCCCCTGAGCCTGCTTGGAAAGCAGGGCAAGTGCAGATGGGCTGCGAGGAAGAAAGCAGGAAGGGCTGCACGTGCGTTTGAGAGGCGGAGCTGGTCCCGACCCCCTCTCAGTCACTCACCGCTCGGCCACATTACTACTGGTGATGGCCTTGGGAGGGACTTTCCAGGGGCAGTTGATGCGCCCACCTGGCAGCCTCTTGAAGTCAAATTGGCAGCAGATTTTCGGGTCAGGCCCACAAGTGTGGGGCACATCGTAACTGTAGAAAGGCATCATGTGGCAGAGGAGGTCTGTGCTGGAGTCTGGATCTGGGGAGGGGGGAAATCAGAGCAGATTCACGCTCCCATGTGCCCAAACAGCCCCCTCAGATCCCACAAGGACCCAAGCAGTCTACCCGAGTGACATGGGGGGCAGCACATCCTG
>JANHFQ010002946.1:41005-51552 GCA_032468035.1 Aparallactus werneri
GTGCAGGCCCAGCAGGCCCAAAGGAGCAGAGGTGAAAATGGGCAACAGTTGGGAGATAAGGAGGGAGGGAGGGAGGATGGAGGAAGGAAGATGGAGGGAAAGAGAAGTGAGGGAGGGAGGAGGGAGGGAGGGAGTTGTATTCCCATAAATAAGTACCCAGACAAGGCCAGGTAAGCAGCTAGTTCATAATAAAAAAGAGAGGACTAACATTTATTACATTTGTGTTATTCAATATGATAAAACTAGTTAGAAGCATAGCAGGTTATCATTCACCATGGAGCAAATAAGAAATAAGCTTTTTTAAAAAATCCTTCAACAGCAAGCAAAAACAACTATATTATTTGGAGTGGGCTTATCAAAGAAATAGTATCATTACAGAGAAGTCTCTCTTGCTCGTACCTGTATTTCATGCTGGTGTATTTCATAATGGTGAACCAGATTCATATAAATGGAGATGGACTTCCAAAAAAATGCAGACATCCACCATGTGTGTCTTTTAAAACCGCCATTTAAAATAAACAGGCAGCTGGTGTAGCATGCATAGAATAGATGGACCACAATCTGGATTCTCAGTTCCTGCAAGTTCTCTACCAGTTGTAGCTCACAGTCCATGGAATGGTCCAGTCTGGGACTATCAATATATGTTTCTCTGATTCCATCAACATATCACCTATTTCAGCATCTGCAAAATCTTCCACATGTTTTGGCGCAGATAGACAGATTCAATCTGCCAGGCCACATTATGTACCATAGGATCCTCCTATGACGTTTACCAGTACTATCTTCATGCATGTCTTCTGAATTCAAACTCATATGAGTAATAGTTTTTTCTCAGCATGCAACATACCAGCTGGGTACAGTGGAGATTTAATGGATTGTTGGGAAAGTCTAATGTAAAAATAACATCAATGTAGCACTTAGACTTATATACCGCTTCACAGTGCTTTACAGCCTTCTCTAAGTGGTTTACAGAGTTAACATATTGCGCCCAACAATCTGAGTCCTCATTTTACCGACCCCAGAAGGATGGAAGGCTGAATCAACCCTCAGTCAGGATATAAACGTTTTCATCTGACAGCTTTCTCTCCACTTTCTTTTAAATATGAAAACAATCTTCACATACGCATAAATATTTAAGAAACATTTCTATATTGTGAACTGCTGCAGTTTTTATTTATTAATGGCATGTAGATATTATTTGAGAAAAGCCATCTTCATTTATTCACTGGGGATGCAGTAGACGTCGTGGCCACACTGCCAATTTTATAGACTCATATTTTCTGTTTTCTATCCAACTCTTTTATAGGTTTTTTTTTAAACAGCTGAATTTAAAGTGTTCATGATTTTATTAATACTCAAGGAATTCACTCTGCAAGTTTTTAAACCAAAACATGCTTAGCATTAATAATTCATAGCATTAAGCTCTGGAAGCTTTTCAGAGGACAATTCATACTCATCTAGCTCCTAGCATTTTTGTATGTTAACAGCCCAAAATAAAATTCATTTTTAACAATGATGGACAATGGTCAGTCTAGAATGTTTATACAAATCTGTTTCTCATAAATCAACAAAGGCTGATGTAGTTATTGGTTATTCCTAATGGCAGAAGCTACCTAAAATTTCAGAGTAAGGTTTTTCTCTGGAATTAATGTTAAAAGCTCAAGCTAGCAGAACAGAGAGCACAGCCTCCCAGGTCCTGGGTGAGGGACTGGAAAGCAGAATGAAATGGCCAACAAACCCATTTCATCCATCTCCAAACATGCCCTGATCCTTCACTTTGGCCTCATACCTTAAGTTTAATAATCCAGATCCTGGGAAGCAAAGGCATGAGGAAGGAGCTTTCTAACGGGGGGGGGGGGGATTACTTGAAAATTCTGGGTGAATTTTTCCCAATGTTTAAAATGTATTTCCATAAGCACATACGGTATCCATGAGTTATTCCAAAGCACATTCGTAAGGAAGATACTTAGCACTGCTGCTATTATGGGAAAACATAGTTCCCAAAGTCATTCTCTTTCTGAAGGGAATGCTGGGTGTAGCTTTGGAGGAGGCTCTCAGCAGCCTGACTACAATTCCCAGGATTCTCTGGGCACCGTCGTGGCATAAATCTGATGCACCTTTGCGGTGCCAAGAGGCCTGAATGGATTTTCAGTGCATAAACAAAAAAATATTTTATTATGCTGTCTGTGTGAACAGAACAAATGCTTTGTATACTGGAAAATTGTGTGTCTGAAGTTTTAAGCATTTATCTGGGTGTTCTCAAATGCTAAGCTTTCCCCCTTTCTTTCCCATAAAACTTATTTCCTATTTCTACTTCACAACAGAGGCATTGCACTTCCATGTTTCTCATGGATCTGAATCAGCGACTTTCTTATTCTTTTTTTTAAACAATCTACTAATTTAGTAATAAATCCAGTCTTGCCATTGAGCTTTCATCACATGGAGGCATTACAGCTGAAAGAATAATTAGTGCTTGTATTTATGAGAGTGCTTGTTTGGTACCTAACACGCTAATAAAAATCGTACAACTTTTCTACAATTTTACCTAATACAGTTAATTTTTACTTTTTTAGTAAAAGTATTTTTTCAAGTATGTTCTTGAAATTCAGACTTTTATGCATTTTTATTTGCTTGCTAGAAACTTAAATGTACAAAGTTTAAAATCATTGAAGCTGTCAGTACATGAATGTGTCCCAGTTTCTGTAGTTTTGGGGAAAGAAAATTGTATAGCTTATTTTCCTTTACAATGTTGTTTTTACAATTGGACTCAACATTGAAGTGGCTACTTGCTATGCAACTGTTCCATGAAGCTTTTATGTCAAGATGCTTCTTACTGAAATACTTTTTTTTCTTTTTAAATGTGTACCTCTGGTTTAGTTTTGGAGTGGAAGAGGCATTTGGTTAAGAAGGCATACCATGATTTTGATAATCCCTTTTACCGCAGTATCAAGTGACAGGCAAATTTTTGCTCTCATCATGATTTGAGATTGGATGTTGCATGAGTAATCTGGTTCTCCACCTTGATGCCATCAGGATGGGTTGATACCCCAGAATTAATTCCCAACTAATGTGGATATTGCAAGTCAAACACACCTTGGGACCACTGGATTGGAGAAGGCTGGCATATGCATTACCAAGACTGTTTTCATGAAGAATTCAGTTCAAAAGGTGCTTGCAAACATAATGCTGGAAGAAAGCCAGTGCTTTTTCCCATGCTGCATAGCATCTTTAATGGCGTTTTCCAATAAGCCAAAGTACTCTTAAGGCCATGCAATAAAGTAAAAAAAAACCCTTTTTGGACAATTCAGAAGCAGGACTTAATGGACAATAGATTTCAGAAGAGTTTTTGACTTTGGAAAGATCAGACACAGATAAATAGAAAAAATAACATTTTTATTTACAAATATTCCAAATATTGGATGCTGTAAACAAAATTCACAATCTGTTTCCTCTAGCCCAGAAGCAAATGCTTTTGTTACTTAAAAGGGTCTGTTTTCCAGCCTTTACGTGGTTCAACTTCCAACCGAACCCAGAGTCAACAAATTCCCATAGCAGGAGCAGTCAAAGGAACAGCTGGATGCAACAGGATGCTTTGCTGAAAACTACAAGTTCAGAATTCTGTAGAATTTGGGAGAATGAAATTGACAATACTTCCTATAGACTTCAAGGGCTTGCAGTGCCATGTACAGCGCATTGTAGAATGCATAGGCTTTCCAAAGTTTAAGTAGTTGTAATCATAGCAAACAGCAAAACATATACATTGAATTTGGATTTTTGTCCATTGCAATGGAAACTGGAAAGACATCCAAAAACAAATTAAACAAAAGAAAAAGAAAAAAGAGAAAAAAAGTGCTGAATATGTCATTAGATATATTTCCTTCTCAGTCTCTTTTCCTTTACACAATTTTAAACTCCACAAACTATTTAAAGCTTTCTTTGAATAAGAGCCTTCAATAATATAACTTGCATATAAAGCATTTTACAATAGGCATTTATAAGGTGTGCATGAAACTTTGTGCAATACCTAGCAGCAAGTAAGTTTTAAAGCCTTTAAATAAAATGAGTTATGAAAACAATAATCTTGCTGGCATTTTTTATTGTCTCTTAATTTTTGCTTGTTTCCTTTCAAATAATTTGTTTCACATGTGCATGTTGCAGATTATATACAGTACAATTTCACTGAACAACTTGGGACTTAAAAATAACACTACCAATCATTTGAGATCCACACAACAAGATATGGGCAAATGAGATTTTCAAAATATTCACTATTAAAATTATTATTTTAAAATTGAATAGAATACAAAACCTTACATTCTTTTCTCTTTCCAGCCACTGTCAAACTAGAACAAATTCAGATCTTCCATGATTCAAAGAGAATTCACTGGAACCCCAATCAATTTAGCTATAAATGAGATATCTTATATTAAAAACATTGCAACAACTTTTAAAATCTACTGAAGAAATAGCACCGGATCCTAAACAGTAAGCATTTTCTCCTCAAACTATTCATCCATCAAAATTGAAAAAGGAAGGTGGATATTGCCAAACCCTAGAAAGAGCTAAATATGCACCCACAAAAACTAAGTGATTTTGAAAATACAGGTTTTAAGGAGATTGACCAGCAGTCAATAACATCACTTTCTACTAAAAAAAACCCCACCAACTGTAAGCTCTTCCCCTCCCATGTATAAATGTGTGGATGTGTCTGTAGGCTAATGAAAACTACTAAGCCTTTGAAGTAGAAGGAAAAAAGTAATTGACAGGATTTTACCACATCCATTTGCTGTAAAGAACAACTAAACTCTGAACTATGGAATGTGGTACAGAGTGTGGGCTGGGGGATCTATAATGCCTGGACTAATAAGGATTTTTTTTTAAATGGAAAAACTACTCCAAAGGAAAGTATGCAGTATACTATCAGCATTTTATAGCTGAGGTCCTGTCAGTGATCCCAAACCCCTTGCTGGAGTGGATGTGACTCATTTCTTTGCAGCAAAGTATCTGCAGTAAGGAAAAGATAAAACCACATTACCAGCTGATCCCATTTCCCCAGCCTTCAGCTCAATTTCCACCAGGAACAAATTTGTACAGTTGCAGCAGGCTTCCCTGACTTGTCTCCCTCACTCCTCCTATGGATTCATTCATACTTCTGTTCTGAATGGTCACAGGAATAAAGACAGACAATAAGTCTGGTGTGTTTTTTTTAACCAAATCCAAATTTTTCATTCATCACAGATGAGACTGGGTTAGCAAATGTGAGCATTAGTTTATAACTAAGCACTAATCGAAATAGGTTTTTTTAAAAAAGATCACACCTCTCAGGCATCAAAAGGAGCAAAAGCAAGCAGAGCAAGTGCTTTCAAGTCAGAACAAAAGATGGTCTCTCTGAGTACTGTAAACACATGGGGAATCCTATTCAACTAACACAATTATTGTAGAAATAATCTTTCATAATTTAAAAACTAGTAGAGGAAATAGATTGCAAGTAGCTTTACGGGGACCCAAGACAGATTGTTTGATTAGCAATTTACTAATCCTTACATTAGAAGTATTTCTTCTTGTTTTATCATTGATAGGGATGCTTCTAAATAACATTTGATTCTACAAGTGTTGGTGGCCTTCCTCCATCAGTACTAGAAATGTCAGATCATTAAAAATGGGGGAAAGCAGGCAAGCCAGGCTCAAACACAATTCATAAAGCATCCCAGCCTTAAATCCACATTCCTTGATTGATTAACTTAAAAGTTCACTCTGTGTTTGAACATTACAGTTAGATTTCATTTCCTTTTAAAAACCAGTGGCTGGAGGAGTAAGAAAAACAAACGGTCAGGACTCTTCCGTATGATAACCAACACAAAGGGGACGGAAGAACATGCAGCAAGCGGATTCTTTGAGAAAGCAAAACGATTCCTTTTAAATAAGACACAATATTACGCTGCAAAATAGAGTGTGGCAATCAAATTGAAGATATTAGACACATACATGCACACAACGGTGCAACACGAAGGGTTCATTTCACATTTGCTAAGTTATAGTGGTCGTGGAATGCACAGTGCATTCTGATTGCTTTTCAAAAGAAATATTAACCATAAGTATTTAAATTACCAAATAAAACAATATTTGGGGATGAGGGGAGCCACCTGTTTGAGTCATATTCCAGTTGGTGTCTTACTGCGCCACAGAAATACGTAGGGATTTCTAAGCTGAACATTAAAAACACATTATATTAAGGTACAATAATTCAGAGTTAAGAAGTTTTGTCCAATTATGAAACCCTATGGCTCACAAATAGGCCAATTAATTACTTTTATCATTGGATTCCTATTTTATATAGGATAGTTTGTGTATCCAGATTTTTCAATCTCTGCAAAGTACCTCACAATGATTATATCCTGTTGCAGACTGGAACACGCACACTATAGCTCATTTAAAACATTTCTTAACATTTGCTACATTTCCCTACCATGTTTAAAACATGTGAATATATACATATAACATGTTATACACACACACTCACAAAACAATAAACATACACATACATTGTGTACCAAAGATTGCAGAACACCAACAATATAACCTTTATATAGGTATTTGCAAGGAAAACAAATAGGAATATCCTCCACCATTTATTCACAAGCTTTTTTTTAAAGTTTCTTGTGTCCCTGATAAAAAAAACAGAGTGCAAGATTAAACAACAAAACTATATTTTTTCTCACTTCAAATTCTCTGAAGGCATCAGGCACTTTTGTTTAAAATTTGTGTATATATATATATATATATTTCATAATCTACCATATCCCATCTTTGCTAGGATAATTTATCTTTGGTCCTAAAGCATATGAAGCTTGCTACAGCTGGTTTTCTTGCTTTCCACATTTTTTTTAAAAAATGTGAAGCATGCACACAGCTGGAAATAATGAAATTTGCCATAATCCTTCCCACCCCCCACCCTTCTTTCAGCCTCCATCTCTTTCTTTTCTTTTTTTTTTTGAGCAATTTCTCTTAAAAGCATATTATTCAAGCAAGCTATACATTCTGTGGCAACCCTTGCTGGGCAGCATAATTAATGCATGCTCCAAAGAGAGAGTTCCAAAATATACCTTATTCCAACCTATTTGTATATTTTTGCATCTAACGTTTAATTCCTGAAAGCATCTTTAGCTTTTTTTTGTTTTTGTTTTCCTTCTTCTTCTTAAGATTCCTTTTTCATTTCAATGTTCAGATTCCATTTTTTAAAATAATAATCATCATCAAGGCGGCTTCCCAACTTTTGCTCTGCCATAGCTATGGGAGCAAGCATTGCCAACCCATATTGTCATCAACCATTTCTCCTAGGTTTATTTCAAGGCGATCTTAGTTGCTCTTCAAGACAGGTTGTTGCATACTTTGGGGTGGGATCCAATAGCTTTCGGTTCTTTTCTAATAACGTGCTCAGTTAACGCAAGAGAGAAGAACCAGAAGAACTTTCTTCCAGCGGGGGGAAAAAAAGGTAGAGCAAACCACATGGCACTTCCCACTTTTAAAAGAGGAGAACTACCTTCCCCGTTTATTTGCTTCCCCAAGTCTCTTAAAACCAATTAGTTCCCCCAAGTCTATCAAAAAACCAGTTAGTTACAGGGCAACCAAGTAGAATAAGTGTGCTGCTGACAGGGGAACATGGGCTGAACCTGAGCAATATAGTAATTGCTGAAGTTAGCATCAGCCACGTAAGGGGCTGGCTGGTAGTAGCAAGTGACATTGGCCACATTGGGGATGATATTTTGCTCAGCCAGCACCCGGATGGCCAGCATGGTGATCAGATTTAACGTCTGTCGCCTCTCGTGTCCCATCAGGCACACTGTGCTCTCATTCACCACCCCGTGAAGGGTCATGAGATAGTCATACTTGCGGTCCTCGAGTCCCACAAAGTGGTTCTGCAGGTAGGACTCCAGCTTGCGCTGCTGTTCTCCAATGTCTGAGAAATCAATAAAAAACCTGGAGCACATGTATCTCTGGAGGGACTTAATCTCAGATTCGGAGGCAGCCCTGAAGCCTCTCACTAGGAGGTTGCAGTATTTAAGGAGACCGCCTCCCCTGATCTCTTCCGGGTTTCTAGTGGCGATCGTCTTGTTACAAAGGTGGTCGAAGGCTTCTTGGAAATCCCCATAGACGCTCTCCCCGATTATAGTCGGGTGAAATGTTTCGGTCATTGGATTTTCAGAACATTCATAAAAAAGAAGGAGGGAGTCCAGCTTGATCTGGAAAGAATCTACGCTGAACTCAAACTGCCTCCTCAGAGAGTCCACAAATTTCAGCTCCACGTTTTTGCCACTGTTGTTGGATAATGAGATGAGACTCCATCGGTCTGAATCGTTGCAGACTTTCACCATTTTCTGTACGTAGGCTTCCTGAAATTTGAAATAAATAACCCCACCACCACCACCAAAAAGAGAGAGAGAGAGAGAGAAGAAGAGAAGGTCAGAAAACCAGTAGCAGCACTTTCTCTTTAGAGCTTTCATTTGTATTTGATCCCAACTTTACCCTGTCATCCTCAGAGGTCAGGCATAAGGAAGAGACAATGTGGACAGACTTAGTAGGTGCTTGGCAGGCAGGCAGTGGTTAAAGAGCAGTGGGGGGGGGGACTCCTGCCATGATAAATGCACAAAAGGGATGTTCTGCTTAAGGGTTTTGTTTAGTCTCTTCCTCCAAAGATGTAATAAAAATGCATACAAAGTAACAGCAGTAGAATTACTTTAGAAAATTGCAATTTAAGTATGGCAAAAATTAAGGGGATAACACACTAGTTCTTGTTTTTACATCTTTAAAATATATTAAAATGTTTTACCTTTTGGAGAAACTGGGAAGTTTCTAAATCAAATTTAAGCTTATACGCTGCCTTCCAAACCAAGATAATTCCTGCAGAATAATAACTTAAAAGTTTTGGATGGTTCCCAAATTCTGTTAAAAGGCCATTTGGCTTCAGTGAACTTCTTGAGTGTCGCAAAAAATCATAAAGATTAACGTAGTGACAGTGAGTGAGCACTTCTTCCAAAAATAAGAATAGAATAGAATAGAATAGGGAAAAGAAGAGAGAAGAGAAGAGAAGAGAAGAGAAGAGAAGAGAAGAAGAAAATAGAGAATAGAAGAGAAAAGAAAAGAATAGAGAATAGAATAAAGAATAGAATAGAGAATACAAGAGAATGGAATGGAATGGAATGGAAGGGTATAGAGAATAGTATAGAGAAGAGAAGAGAGAAGAGAATAGAGAAGAGAATGGGAGAAGAGAATGGAGAATAGAATAGAGAATGGGACGGAATGGGACGGGACGGGACGGGACGGAATAGAATAGAGTAGAGTAGAGTAGAGTAGAGTAGAGTAGAGTAGAGTAGAGTAGAGTAGAGTAGAATAGAATAGAATTCAATTCTTTATTAGCCAAGTGTGATTGGACACACAAGGAATTTGTCTCCGGTGTATAAGCTCACAATGGACATACAAGCAACATCATGATCATAAGAAACTAGGCTCTCAAAATCCTGAACTAAATCCAAGCCTAGTGTTTTTGCAGCCCTGGGGCAGAATGGGCTCAGCCTCTCTATTCCATATGAAGGGCAGGGAAACAGAGGAGCACTGTTTCCCTCTAGCGGACCCATCCACAACTCAAAGAAAAAACGAAATAACTATAATTAAAACAACTTAGCCCACAGAAAAACCAGGGGCCTCTAAACAAACTCAAATACTTTGGTTTAATTCAGCTATTGATTGAGGCTATAATTAAAGCGTATGGATTTCCCTGCCCTTCCAAAAGCAAAGGAGAATTAATAATTGGAGGGAGCCAATTAAAAGGGGGGTACTGGCAGTAAGCATACAGGGAGAGCGCCAGAGAATTGATGCCTCTAATCCTCAGGGAGCTGCCATCGACATTTTCCAATGCAAACTTGATGTGCCGTCTCTTTTATGCTAGGCTCGCCCTCGTCTGTCTAAAGCAGCCACCTGCTGGGGGGACGGAGAGCGCATCCCATTTAATTTACCTTCAGGGTGAGCGGCCTGATCTTCTCCTTGTTAACCCCGTCCGGCAAGAAATCCAAGAGGCAACCCAGGACCACGTCTTTGACCATCTGGAACTCCGCCTCGCCTTTCAAATCGGCGCAGAAGATGAGGTCCAAGTCCTTGTAGCCCAGGCCGCTGTCCTGGTGCAAGACGTGGCTGGCCGCCGAGCCGTTGAGCCGCACATCGCGCACGCCGATGCCTTGCTCCTCCAGGCGGCTCCTCACCACCTTCACGATCTGCCGCGGCTGCATTTCCAGAGTGGGGAAGTTACCCCGGCCGTGAATCGGGATGGTTTCGCTCAGGATACGATCCAGGCGCTGCACTTGCTCCCAAGTCAGCACATTGCAACGGCTGTTCTCGCAACTGTCCCTGCAGGGCTCCGGAGGGACCTCGCTCGAGCTGCTGCTGCTGCCGCCAAGACCGTTTTCGTCGTCTGCCATGGTCCAGCTTTAATTTATAGGATGGTGTGGAGACGATGTGCGTGTGTGGAGGGGAGTTCAAACGATACAGGCAGAACT
>JANHFQ010002946.1:55564-66408 GCA_032468035.1 Aparallactus werneri
CTTTCTGGTTTTTCTTTGAAGGCGTTTTGCTTCTCATCCAAGAAGCTGAAGATGAGAAGCGAAATGACTTCAGAGAAAAACCAGAAAGTCCAATTGCCTCTTGAAAAAGCACCTTTGGGACAACCATGACCTAGATGACTGAGAATCTCCATAAACCTATGTGGGGAAGGGGGACGCAGAGCACTCCATCCAAAAACAAAAGGACATTTCATTATGGTGCTCTGAATTTTGTCACAGCAAGACCATTTCATTAATCAAAAATGGAACTGTGGCCTAGAAATTACAGCTAACCTGAGAATAACCAATCTTACAGGTAAACGGGTAGCTGAGAAAATGATTAAAATATATAAAAGGCCTTAGGATATTCTTTGAACACTTTTCAAAACCACCACCAATCCATAGATCAGTCGGTTTCTTCCACAGAATTCTGGAAATTGCACATTAATTTCTTCATGTCACTGTGGTGCAAAACCAGAGATCAGTTGTATTTTGGTCACCACATTATCATCAAACTGTGCTTCGAAGGAGGTGTATTCTCATGGAATACAGCTGGAAGTTTCTCAAATCCACTTTTATATTGCTTCTCACTTCTATATTGTAAAGATAAGAAAGGACCATGTCGTGCGTTTGAAGTATCACCACAGTCTATAAATAATAATGTTTATATTATCCTGGAGCTGTTTTGTTACCAAAACATTTATCCAAGAGTGTGGGGAAATTGTGGTCTTTGGTTGCTGAACTACAGCTCCATGCAGTCACACCATGGCCAATGCTAAAAGCTGTAGTTCAGCAACATCTGCACAACCACAGGTTCCCCTTCCTTAGCATAGCTCCTCATTCATCCTCCTCAGATATATTTACATAGAAACTTTCAATTCACAATCAAAATCATGAATCTGCATTGTTGTCTAAAAGCATGGAACTGAGGCTCCTGTAAGTACTGTAAAGCTGCTACTTAAATCCGAGGCCAAAGATTACATTAAAAATAAAAATTATAGTCTGTTGCACTGTTTTTCTGTAAAACATGGATTCAGGGCACAGCTCTATAGTCAGTTTTTTTAAGGTTTTAGTTAGCTGCAATTTAGCCTCCAGGAATCCTAACAGATTATGGCTTTAAGCACTGTTCCTCTGTAGCAAACGAAAGAAGGAAGTCCATATTAACTAAGAATGTGTAAACTTTTGTAATAGTTTGGTTCAGTTTGAAACAAATTAAAATTGACCATTTAGAAAAGAACATGGCAAGCTTGAATTCTGAAAGATTAGATAGTTTGCTTTTTGATCAGATGTGCACGAGATTACATCGCATTTGGGCTGACATATTGTGGAACGTATTATTTAATTCTGTCAGAATTAAAAGATTTAGACTTCATGCCTCCAGCAAAATATCTGCTGTGTGGCCTGATACGTTGTTGTTGTTAGTTGCGAAGTCATGTCCGACCCATCAGGACACCATGGACAATGTTCCTCCAGGCCTTCCTGTCCTCTACTATCCCCCGGAGTCTGGCCTGATATATTTAAGTTAAATATGGGTTATGGAATTAAACCTACCTCTTAGGTTTGTATGACATACTAAAACATAAACTAATCATAGGGAATGGGTTTTAGATAAAACACTAGACAAAAGTACCTTATATAGCCATTGTTAAAACATTTTTTCCCGGCAAGAATTTCCTTATCAGAAATAAGACATAGAATCTATATTAAATTATAACTAAATATTGATGAAACTTTGTTTAGGGCTCCCCTAATCTCTTCAGGGTGATGCCTGGACTAAAAGACCAATGAAATGTAATGATAAATTAGCATATAGTAATAATGTATATGAGATTGCAAAAATTGTTTGTTATTTAAATAAAGTCTTTATTTTTATATTTTGCTGCACGACAAAAAGTTCTAAGGTTTTTTTATTTTCCCTCAGAGTCAAATGATGGGTGCCATTAAATAACTAGTTCAATACTTTGTGTGCACTATAAAACTTAATTGTAATTGCTTTTGTTCATGTGTATAATATGTATTCTTCGTGTTCACAACATTATAATTGCAGTGATAAAAATGTTTATACATTTTTCTATCAGATGGGAGTAACTCTTGGGAAGACATATGGCACTTTTTCTTTAGAACTAGGAAGTAATATTATTTGAAATTATGGAAGAAACTAATCACAAAGAACAAATATTTGAATAATACTTTATCCATCTTTACAGTGAAGACTATATTGTAAGTATTAAGTGAGACAATTGTACTGAGTGTTTTAGAGGAAGAATGGAAACCTAACTATCCATTATTACATTATGGTAATGCAAAATCTAGTTGGAAGCAATTTTAAAAAAGAGATTTTAATTGTTAGTTGTGAACCTTTTCATAATTACAGGTTAATAGAGATGGATGATGGCTTCCCTAAGTGTGAGTATACTCACTTAATTCCAATTTTGGCACATATTGCTACTTTTAGAATAGTGATAACATAAATTTGCAAAGCAAAATATGTTTCATAATTTTTATACCTGTAGAAAGTTATTTTGCTTAGAAAAAGGGTAACAGAAATAAAACAGAAACAAAAATAAAAGAAAGATTTTTTTAAATGTGCAGTTCCCCAAACAATGACAATTAAATTTGAAAATAAATATATCTTTTAAGAAGAGTATTTCTTAAAATATGCAGGACCATACCTAAAAATACAACAGAATACAAAACACTTCACCACTTTTGCAACTCTCTATTCAGGCTGCAAAATATAAGATGGTTTAGCAATTTCTTTTCAGAAAGGATTCTGAAAAATGAGAGGTGGATTGGTACAGGTTCCAGAGCTGACAAGTTGACTTATGCTTCCAGACAGAATAATAGGCAAAAGAAACTCATACCTTATTTTCAGGATATTTTGTGAGACATTTGTTAAAGTCTTCATTGTAAAAGAGAGAGACATGCATTAAAGAGTTCTTTTTAAAATTATAATATCTTGATGATAGAGGAAAGTAACATATCCCACCATTATTCTTATAAGCGCTGTAACATTTCTTTGGAAACATACAAGAAAATTTGTGTCAGATTAGTACTTTGTTCCTCTTAGTGTTTGTTACAGGGTCTCCTTGGTTTTTTTGCTACAGTTAGCTAGTTCAAATACCACAGTTATGAGTACAGGATGTGTAAGGGGTTCTGTTTGTTAAGTGGCCTGTTGCAGAGCTTGACACATATAGAAAGTGACTGACCCAAAGTCACCCAGTTGGCTTCAGTGTCTAAGAGAAAACTAGTATCTGGATCTCGGCTCTTAGCCCAGCATTTTGACTGTTTACCATGCTGACTTTTTAATATCAGTTTAACGCTTTAAGGATTAAGATTGGAATCAAACCAGAAATTGTTGAAAACAGCTAATAAGAATTGTCAGTCAAATCAATAAGAAAAAAAATAAAAATTTGATAAGAATTTTTAATATGAAGTAGGACCTTTGCAACCCATCAGAATGTAATGTTGTAAATATTATGTTAAAAGAAATCCAAATTTCAGGTGTGACAAAATCTGTGCATGAAATTATAGCCCATCTATGGGTTCCAGATTTAAGTTTTTGACATTGATGCATATTCTTATGATGTATTCTGCCAGACTTCTAACCAAGGAATTGATTGCAATAACCAGTGATAGATGTAGCTCATTCAAGCAACAGGTATCATGAATAAAAGTATACTTTCTGGAAATATTTTGTGTGGCGCCCTGAGTCCCTCGGGAGAAGGGTGGCTTAAAAGTCCAATAAATCCAATCCAATCAAATCAAATCAAATCAAATATAAAATATAAGAATGTGAAATCATTTTGCTTTTTTCATCCCATAATGAAGCATCTTCCAGAATTGCTGAGCTTTGTGACATTGCTACTAAATATAAGAGAATAATCCAACTTGAGATACCCAGCTCTTTTTGGAATATATATAATTATTCAGATTACAATATTCACCCTGAATTTGATGTCTCTCTGTTCTATTGACGATTGTATTGTTGTATATCAACTGTCCTGTTAATTCTGCATTCATTTAATCATTCAATATTTGACCTGTACAACTTCTGAATCATTTCAGTAGGTAAATATATATAAGCCAGTGCAGATGTCGTGAATTTTGTGCTATACGCATTTCATATTTAGTCAAAACTCTTAAGTATCCTACTTTACTTTTTGTAATTACACTGTCATCTTTGAAGATAATGAATGGTTTGTGATCATTCCAATTAGGTAGTCTCAAAAGATTATATCTTTTTATTAAAGATTAAATCTTGCAATCCACATGTCAAAATATTTCTCCACTGATCAAATTTGTAACCTATTTGCCTTCATGAAAAAAAAGTTCAGTGCTGAAGAAAGAGACATTCCTTTATATTTATCTCATAATTTTAAAAGGCCATTTATAATTGGCATCTTATGCACTGAAAACTTCTATTTATATCAGGTCTCAGACCTTCTGAGATTTATATTTATTTTGCAATTCATTTGACATCTTTTCTTCAATTTTTATTGGGAATCATCGGGAATGTCCTTGAGGAATTATTCATTTTTCCTGCTGATTTTTCTTCTAGCCTAGATAGATTTAGGTTTCTGCATTTTAAAACATCATGCATTATATTTTATCCAATATATAATAGATTATTATTGCGTTAAGTCTTTATTGTTTCTGGTTAAGCAAAGTCTGAAATTTGTTAACACAAATATTAAATCCTGTTATTTATCTCAACTGCTGTTTTTCCTCTTCAGATAAATTCCATAAATCATCTATGTCTTATTCTTGTCAAACCAATATCCTGATATTAAATGGTATTATTATATATAGTATGTTCCATTTCCAGTTCTAAGGGATCCTTTGAGTGAATGACTTGAGTGAATGGTCATAAGCATATAATTTTAATTTATATTTTTGATTTGATAATTAGAGTTCTAAAAAATTTATTCTTACATATCTTTTACTCTGTTACCATTTCTTCCTTATTAGAGATTCTATTGCCAATAGAATACTGCCTTTGTCCCAAATCTTACAGGCAGATTAATTTAAAATCAAGTGACCTTAAAGCTTTTTCTCGTATTGGAACCTGTCTAGAATAGTTGCAAAAGCAGGAAGTTCATTGAGGTCTTAATAGGCCAACTTATGCTTCAAGGCTGGATTGGATCTATAGATCACATGTTGAACAGACCTGCTCTGCATACTTTAGTGGCAAGATGTCCTTACAGGAAGGCCAATTTTTCAGAAGAGAAATCAAGGAAAAATGTGTTTGGACTGATGAGAGTAGAAACTTTGCAAAGCCTGATTCTGGTTTGAAAGTGAATGCTGAAATCATGTTTTCAGTTAACAACATAAGGAGGTTTGCCTGTGCAAATGTTTTTTTGCTTCTGCAAGATGGCAGCAGCCAGACATTTTACCTCTGTATATTATGGCTTATATATTGGTGGAGTCCTTGTTGCTCTCTGAGCTTACCGGTAATTGTTTTGGGGCAGATGTTTCATTTCCCAGCTAGATGACCTCTTCCTCTTTTATTGATTTGGGTATTGCTCTCTACCATGCCTATGTTTCTTACCTAAGGAGAAGATATTTTTTTTATAATTCTCTGATACTGTAGTATTTGATATGTGAATAGATACTAACAGCTATATAATATGGAGAAGAAAAAGAAATATTGGATCATTCCTGGTTCTCTGCATTAACTTAAAGACTCTAAAAAATTAAAATTGATGGGTTACCACTAACAAAGGAACAAGTGAGTAACCTAGGAAGTATTTGGAATTCTGCTAATATATTCAGGATATTGCAGCAAGAACCTTTCTCTAAAGTGTATGATGATTTGCATTTTCTCCCATTTTCTTTAAACCAGGAATATCTTGAGGATGATGATTCATATTACAACCATGTATCATATAAGGGTACTGAGTTCTCTGAGAAGCAAACTGAAGAACTAGATAAAGCACTTCAAAAGAGATGAATCAATCTACTTTACAAGAAATAAAAAAAAGATTTTGTGGTATGGCTTTTAACAACAGAACTGTGATGCCTATATTTCAGCAGATTCCAATAATCAGCACAAAGGTATAGTAGATGAATTTGGTAAGATACACAATGAAGATTTCAACTCATCCCTAAAAACCTTACATTCTGAAATCTTGTATTAACAAATTAGCAGTCAATGAGGAAAATAAAACTCAACTCAGAAGCTTGTGGGAAGAATTACATCTCCAAACCAAACTAATCACATTAAACTTTATTTGTAACAATGTAAGTCCTTGAGGTGACTATCTCCCTCAAGCAATCTGTATAGAGATAGTCATATCAGGGATCCATTATTTATTTTCTAAACCAATTTTTCTGTAACTGGATATGTATTGAACTGATCTTAGGAAGGCAGGGGGGTGTCTGCCAAGCTGAAAAGGTAAGAAAATAGTTTTGCTAATATTCAAACATGACACAAACTGTTGCAGAAGATCAACAGCTTCTTAGTAACATTTGATATCTTTCCCACGTGTGTATTCAGAAAGAGAGAGAAAAGTATGCTTCCAGGCAGAAGAAAAGCACCAACTCTAATAATTTCAACTTCTTGAATGTTAGGTTTGGACAAGTACACTTCAATGTAGGAGGTTCTCATATTGAAAACAGTATTTCTCTTAGCCATGCTTTATAATAAACAGACAAAACAAACAAACAAAAATATTCATGCGCATTAATCACAACTTGACCTGACAATTGCTGTCCCATTTTCAATTCAGAGAAAAGAGTGACAAATACTTTCCCAAACCAACGTAATAAGCATTACCTCATATATAAACTTAGCAAATAAAATATTTGTTAAGGTTTGAGAGATGGTAATTTGAAAATGGAAAAAAGTCCCCATTTAATCTGCCTAAAATTTGGAAGCAATTTAATATTTAATTAACTGTCAAGCTTTCTGCAGTTTTCATAGCAAGAAGTTTCAGAAACAGTTTGCCATTGCCTCTTTCTTAAGGTTGAGTGAAAGTGACTGGCTCAAGGTCACCCAGCTGGCTTTCTGCCTAAAGGGGTGTTAAAACTCCTGCTCTCACGAGTTTCTAGCTTTACTCCAAACTGGTTCTCATAGTGTACATATCTGGGAGCAAACCCAATTAAACAAATGTAACTTTTTTGATAGTTATGCCCGCTATAATGAGGGTTTAGAACATTGTACGCTGAGAATGTTAATTCTGAATTTCACATGCTGTGTTCAGGAACTTGTTTGGAAACAGGTTTCAATTCAAACAAACTTACATCATTGCCTTCTGCATGAAGGAGTCCACTGACACCTCTCCAATAATATTGAAGACACATCCTTTTTTGACATCAGTAAGAGAAAGTGAGAGATGATCAAATTTTATTTTGGATGAGGCACTACCTCAAGTATTAAACCTACTGAATGAAATGGTATCAAACAAAAGAGCTTAATTAATATTCAAAATGGATATTAATATTTTGAAAAGAAAGGTGTTAGAATACAAACAAATCTGCAAAATATCCTTTAGCCATGGGAGGCTAAAGAATCATTCAAATTTTCCCTTACATCTCCAGTTTGTTCATTTAAAAAATAATAATGAAAGCTTATTACTGAACCTGGAGTCATCCTGTGTTAAGCAAGAGTCCATGGGAATAGAATCTTCTCAATGCCCAATTAAAGAAATGGACTCTGATGCAATTTGGAAAATTGGCAAACTATCACTTAATAGGCCAAAATCCTTGAGCTGTCACCCAGTATATTACTGTACAATACAGAGCTTGTATCCCAGAGCCTTTTCATTGAGATAATAAAGGCTTGTTTCCTTTTTTTTAGGTAATGTTTTTAATATATTCCAGCTGATGGACGTATTTTAATTATTTTTAATCATTATTACAAGTTATAACTGGTTTTGAATTATTCATGTGCAGCAAATGTTACATTTTATATTCTAACGCTTGTATTGTCCTTGTTAAATAAAACTAAAAAAAGTCAGTCCCTTGCATGGGATACATTATCTTAGTTAATTGCAGCATATGAATTTTCATGACATACTGTTTTCAGCAGATTGTCTCGAATACTGTGTAAAAGGACAGCATTGTTGAGAGGATTGTCTGCTAAAATCATTTGGGTTACAAATGTTTTCCAGAGTTACTTTTAAGAGTGAGAAGAGTGGCATATAAATTTAATAAATAAATAAAATAGAAATGCTCTCTGAAGTGATAAATTTTTCTCAAGGCCTCATATTTGGACTATTAATCAATACTGAAAGAAAAAAAATTAAAACAATAGGATGGAGGTTCTTCAAGTCTTAATAAAAATTATCAATGAAATAGTTGGCTTTACAAGGCCCTGGATTCTCCCTTGACTTCAGCATTAGGCTACTTCTTCCCTCAAAACTTTTAACCCTATTGTCTCACTTGATCCACTAAGAAATTATGTGTGATTGGTAAATAAAGAACAATTGAAAGAAGATTTTAAACCAGAGGAATATGAAAATCTAAAATCTAATATCTTTATTGATATGCTGAATCAATGATCCTGGTAAAAAAAAAATTACTAGAGGAAACTCTTCCTGCCTTGTAAGTAGGAAAATTCACCTCTTTTACAAATACACGCCTTTTACAAATAAATATAACTACAACTAGAATGGATACTTCACGCTACAAAGGAATTTTGTCAGTTAGCATTTTTGTGCCGAAACATGCAAATATATTTTGTGATGCACCAGAGGGATGTACATCTATTCTGATGGGGGGGGAAAGCAAGGAAAGAATTTAAACAAATGGATTCTTAATGAAAATCCATTTATGGTTTATACATTTTTGCTTGGTTTATTTTTAATTTTCTTTTGGGATTAAAAAAAATCAAAACTTGCAATAACCTGTATAGGTCAAAGGAAGGCTACATGGAAGAGTAATAAGAACAAACAATGAAAATGACAGATATAAAATAAATACAATTTTTTTCAGTCTGCTTAAAATTTGGCAGGTTTGATGTCTTGAACTAAAATGCCTGAAAATATTAACTGTTTAGTTGGTTGGAAAATACTTAAGATGCAAGCAGCTGGCTATCTCATTGAAGTCATTTGGAAACTTATGGAATGTGTTGTTTTAAATTGCCACAAAATATATTTTTCAGGCTGTATATTTGGCTGATCTGAAGGAATGATAGAACACTAAAAATATTATGCTACTCGGATAAAAAATAAACCACCAGTGACCTGCAAAAAAACCCAAACAGATGACACTCCTGTTGAAGAAACAATAGCTTTGTGGTAAAGCAAGGTTTTATAGTTATATTATCAACTTTTTATATGTCCACAAAAAGGATGAGGTTACAAAAGGATGAGAAGAATCTCTGTGAAAGATCCTGGAATACCATTGCAAGCATATAAAAACAGTCTGGAATAAACATTTGATCTGAAATAAGGCATCCTACATACAGTATATAATGTACTCACTTATTTCTTCATGTATAAAAATGAAAATACTTTGTCCAATTTGACTGAAATCTAGCTAGGCTGATGCTTGAAATATCTACAAGTCTGATTATCCCTAAACACAACTTGTTGACCATTGTGGAGTAAGAATGGGTTGACTTGTTTCCAATTAGAATCTAATAAGGAGTTTACAAAAAATAAATATGAAAGAAAGCAAAACTGACCAAATTGTTTATTTATTCCTTCTAAAGATCTTCCTTCCTTCCTTCCTTCCTTCCCTCCCTCTCTCTCCCTCCTTCCTTCCAGATTGTCCAAGCCCAGAATTTCAAACCTGGCGGCATAAGGCATTCTATTATGGGTAGAGGAGTGAAGTACTCTTCTTGAGAAATACCTCTGGACCCGCTCAATCGTGTTAATGTCCAATATACAGTGTGGATTCCAGGCGGATGAGCTATATTCGAGAATTGGTCTGGCAAAGGTTTTGTATGCCCTAGTTAGTAATATAACCTTGCCAGAGCTTACCTCTCAGTTTGAAATAGTTTATTTGCAGGCACCAACTAAAAGGTCAATTTAAGAACAGTGGGGATGAGTTGTAACTGTGATACTATTTGGCTATTGGTGTGATAATGATGGACAAGTTAATTAAGAAAAACAGAGATGGGTAAATGATGTCCAGATGACTCATATCTAACTAGTGTTCTGTCCATTTAAAGGAGAGTGGAGAGTTATCCTTTGCTGTAATAAACTGAAGCCAAGTCTCTATAAAACACCTCTGTAATATAGAGATAACCCAATAATTATTTAGCTAAATAGGATTAATTTTCAGGAAGGTAACTGATTAGTTAGCTGCTGACCTGTAAAAATGAGTTAAAACAAGGTTCTTGGAAAATAATAGAGCTATTTATCTTTTAAGTCAAATTCAGGTAATAATGTTATAGAAAGATCAACTGATATCATGATGTTAAAGGGTAAAAAGATTTTTTTTAAATTGTACACAAAAGATTTCAGTCTTTAAAATAATACTTTTCCTAGAATCATTTGTGCACTCCAAACTAAACAAATAGAGTATCTAAATGATCAAATATCAATGGACACAGTGTTTTCCCATTCATTGCAGCCAAGTTATTTGATCCATTCTGCTAACTTTGTTATATAAATTCACCTGGTCTGACCTTGAGTCCTGAGATGATACCAATAAGCTTTTCATTTTCTTGTAAATAAGAGTGCCAGTCTAATGTAGTGATTAAGACACCAGGCTAGGAACCAATGGACCTTGAGCTCAAGTTTAATTATGCACAAACCAACTGAGTGACCTTGGGTAAGTCACTCTCAGTCCTAGGAAGAATGCAATAGCAAACCATCTAGATCACAGATTGACAGAGTTGGAAGGGACCTTGTAGGTCATCTAGTCCAACCCCCTGCCCAAGCAGGATAATTGCC